>WBZZ01003206.1:12500-32553 GCA_019918135.1 Paulinella micropora
ACTATATCTGAGGCGTACTGATGCAGCTAATGGCATATCCTCAACGGACATAAGCCTCCAATACCCTTGTTCGAGGTCCTCCACCCCCCCGTGTCAGTCTCTCGCCTGATGATCGGGGCCACCGATGGAGCTCCTGAGGGCAAGACTGCACTAAGCCGAGGTTATTCCGCAGTCCCAGCAACCTCTTGCAAGACGTCACCGAATGTGCAAGTGCATACACCAAGCGCGGTTGCTGAAGCTGCCTCAAAACCCCACCCACAACAATCTGGTGTCTGCTGGGTCCTGGGCTATCAACCAGCATATGCGGAGTTTAAGATCTTTTACGCGCGCAACGACCCTCCTCCCCAGCATCTACCACCAAAGGGTTATGAGTTGGCGTCACAGTTGAACGCCTTGAGGCCATTGGGCTGGAACTCTGTTTAGCAAGTGTGACTAGGTTTTTTCATCGGGATTTCCCTCAAATATGTCACAGTCAACACTCCAAGGCAGATTTACAATAATAATAATAATAATAATAATAATAATAATAATAATAATAATAATAATAATAATAGTAGCAGTAGTAGTAGTAGTAGTAGTAATAATAATAATAATAGTAATAATAATAATAATAATAATAATAATAATAATAATAATAATAATAATAATAATAATAGTAATAATAATAATAATAATAATGTATCTCCTGCCAATTGCTGAGCCAAAAGGCCATGTGCATCCAGTCCTCCATTCCATAAGGAAAGTCTCCACACCAATCGGTGGAATAAAGGAAGTGACGGCATAGAACATTACTCTAGGAGCTTTATACCAATCAGCCCATTGAAAAGGACCAATGGCCTAGTACTCCCTAAATAATAATAATAATAATAATAATAAAATAATAATACTATATCTGAGGCGTACTGATGCAGCTAATGGCATATCCTCAACGGACATAAGCCTCCAATACCCTTGTTCGAGGTCCTCCACCCCCGTGTCAGTCTCTCGCCTGATGATCGGGGCCACCGATGGAGCTCCTGAGGGCAAGACTGCACTAAGCCGAGGTTATTCCGCAGTCCCAGCAACCTCTTGCAAGACGTCACCGAATGTGCAAGTGCATACACCAAGCGCGGTTGCTAGAGCTGCCTCGAAACCCCACCCATAACAATCTGGTGTCTGCTGGGTCCTGGGCTATCAACCAGCATATGCGGAGTTTAAGATCTTTTACGCGCGCAACGACCCTCCTCCCCAGCATCTACCACCAAAGGGTTATGAGTTGGCGTCACAGTTTAACGCCTTGAGGCCATTGGGCTGAATAATAATAATAATAATAATAATAGTAATAATAATAATAATAGTGCTTCTCTGTCAATGGCTGATGCATTTCTGCACATGCGCCTCCATCGTCTCACCCGTGAGGGGAGTACGAAGAATTGACGATAAGCTCTAATGACACCCCCGCAAGGGCAGTTCCAACAATAATAATAATAATAATAATAATAATAATAATACTATATCTGAGGCGTACTGATGCAGCTAATGGCATATCCTCAACGGACATAAGCCTCCAATACCCTTGTTCGAGGTCCTCCACCCCCCCGTGTCAGTCTCTCGCCTGATGATCGGGGCCACCGATGGAGCTCCTGAGGGCAAGACTGCACTAAGCCGAGGTTATTCCGCAGTCCCAGCAACCTCTTGCAAGACGTCACCGAATGTGCAAGTGCATACACCAAGCGCGGTTGCTAGAGCTGCCTCGAAACCCCACCCATAACAATCTGGTGTCTGCTGGGTCCTGGGCTATCAACCAGCATATGCGGAGTTAATAATAATAATAATAATAATAATAATAGTGTATCTCCTGCCAATTGCTGAGCCAAAAGGCCATGTGCATCCAGTCCTCCATTCCATAAGGAAAGTCTCCACACCAATCGGTGGAATAAAGGAAGTGACGGCATAGAACATTACTCTAGGAGCTTTATACCAATCAGCCCATGGAAAGGACCGATGGCCTATGTACTCCCTAATAATAATAATAATAATAATAATAATAATAATAATAATAATAATAATAATAATAATATTAATAGTAATAATAATAAAGTAAACTTCATCTATACGAAGAGCAAGCGTTCTTTCTAGTCTTTATTATTAAAAGTCTTTAAGTGGAAAAAAACTATAATAATAATTATCTAGCCATCTATAGATTACCAAAATTTATCATATTACTACTCAGTCTGTCAGTATATGGTAGTATTAATAATACTACCGTGCTGAGTCACGTACTTCTAAGTACTATGATTTTTTACGCAAGCATTGTTTCAAGAAAATAATTTGTGAGTTTGTATACAACTCTTCAAGTAGGCAGATACAACGAACTCTTCATAAGAACACTGTGGCTGCTTTGAGTCCTGACTCAGAGTGAGCAGGTGAAATGCAAGTAAATAGTAGAGAGGTCACTTCGTTTATTTACATAATTTCGGACTCATTGCAGGCTTGGGTGCAACGTACGATCAAGTGTAGAACGTAAATTATGAGGTCTACTGTTCTCAAACTGATAGTGTCGCGGGTCTTCAAGTAAACAGTCATAAACGGATAGTTGTCGGGCAGTTGTTGGACTTGAAAATTCCCAAATCGATTTGGGAAGCTTCAAGGCGAAAATGACTGGCAACGTGTGGACAAGTTAGATATTAATATTGTGTTTTTTCCGCCGTTCTTGTTCACAAATTTACAGTAAAAGCATTTTCACTGGGAATTCGGTGAAAAAGGTCATACGAACAGGAAAAATGGCAATAGCTAAAGAGAACTTTGAATTGATAGTTTGAAATCATTTCTGAACGAAATCGAAAACTACTTAGTAAAGTCGAAACGTCGTGCAGAGGAGAATCTAATGAGCCGGTCAAAAAGAGTGTCTTATCAACGGTAAAGGTTTTGGCCGGTCGTTAAGGTGCTCAGTCTGATAGCTCCCCCCCCCCCCAGACCTAACGGTTGAGTTGAGTTGCGTACAGAATGAGTGATTAACGAACGAAGTATGTTGTCTCACTAAAAAAATATGTCAAAAAGGAAAAAGAGAGGTGGGTGGATGTCTTAAACCATTGGAGAGTAGAAGAGTGGTGCGTCTATACTTGCGCAATGCGGATGATGATCAGCCGGAGCCGGCTATCCATGATTTGCAGCAGGACTGGGACAATTGAGGCGCAGTAGCGAGCGGTGATATCGGGAGGCGATGTCGAGCCATAGAAAATTAGGTGGACGGGATCACAAAGCCAAGATGAACCAATGAAATACCAAGTATGCCGTGCCGATATAACCACTGAGGGGTTCAAGTTCGATGAGAATAATCGTTGACCTGCAGGCACAAGAAGCGATCAAGGACTTACATGGGTACGCCGGTCATGGCGTAATATTTCTAGGGACGATGACGGTTCAAATGGGAAAAGCGCTGGGCGGGGGGGCGGGTGAAGCCATTACGATGGGTAAAACCCACTTGAGAGTGATAGGGGGTGGCTACTCCTAGGACTGAGCTTGCTTGCCCTCCTGGAAAACATGAAGCGGGAAGGATTCGCCGGTGATGAGAGTACCTCGAAGACGCTTAAGAACGTTAGCGGAGAGCCGACCTTTGTCCTTGATCTTGCTGAAGGGACGCCATGAGATGTGTCGATGAACGACTTGATCGTTGGTGATATCGAAAGTCAGGGATTCACTCCAACTGTGAATGGTAGCTTTGTCCTTTGTGTCTTCGTAGATGGGGCGCAAGAGGGGGTTGGTGTCCGAGGTGATACCAAGCTGATGGACCACGAGGTCATCCTCCTCGTCTTCCGGGTCCTCGTCCAAAACAGTGCCAAGTCGATGAAAGCAACGACTTCACCAGTGGTGTAGTTGACAGTGTCATCATCACACTGCAACTGGGTTGAGCGGGGCGACGCCATCAGTGGGGGCGGTATACGGAGAGAGGTGTGAACGGTCGATCCGTTTCAATATCGTATTGGTCTTGAGGTGGCGGAGCTTAAAGCAGTTAGAGTTGACCTGCTCTAAAATCGTGTAGGGGCCGTCGAACTGAAGAACAGACGAGGCAGGGATGCCTTGCTTTGAGGGTTTAGGGCGGTAGACGGTGACGGTGTCGCCAACCTTCCACTCCTTAACTGCTTTGCGGCGGCCCTTGTTCTTCTGAGCAACAGATCGGGCGCGGGAGACGTCTGTGTGCGTGCTGATATACGCCGTCACTGCAGCGCGTAGTAGTTCGATCTGCTCTGAAGATTGAAGCGAAAGCGTAGAGGAAGCGTCGAGAGCGGCGCTTGAGGCGGAGGCGCGGGCAGTAATGATCTCCGAGGAATCGACAAAGTCCAATGTGCACCGAGGTTTGCGTGCCAACATACCCTCAAAGGCGGTTGTGCCTGTAGCCGTGGACACATAGGTGTCTGGGCGAAGGAAAGGGACGGGATGGTGCTAGGCCAATTCAATTTGTCTGCCTTGGGTAGAGATTGAATTGCGGTGCGGATCGCCTTGTGCCGGCATTCCACGAAGCCGAGTTGATGGTGTGAGTAGGGTGCGGTGGTTAGCCAGTCGAGGCCGGCCTCACTGCAGAAGTTTGGCTAATGTACCTACAAACGAGCTGTGGTAGTCGGAGAAGATGGACTCCGGAAAACCAAAAATGTATGCCCATCGGTTGAGAATGATCTCAACTGTTTCTTCGGCTGTGGTAGAGATGCAGGGGATGAATTGAAGAAATCCTGAGAAGAGATCGATGATCGTCAGGATATACTGAAAAACAACGCCCGGAATGCCGACGTGCACATGATCGATGCCGATGCCTTGACCTTGACTGCTCCACTTCAGCGAAGAGTAGCGGCCGTGGTTGAGAGTGAGGCGGGCGTGGACCAGTTGGCAAAAGTGGCAGCCGCGGAGGGCGGCGAGGACATCAGCGTGCATAATATCCGTGCCGTCAGTACGGAACCAAATATAGCGCTCCTTGATGAAGGGGACGAGTGTCGGCGTCTTGGCGTGGTTCTGCATCAAGTGGGCGTAGTTGATCAGCGGGCGGCGCAGCTCTTCTGGAACGTTGATCTTCAGTGTTGACTGTTTGGCGTCGGCGAGGACGGCAAGGCCCTGACAAAGGGTCAATTCTGTTGATCCGGCGGAGACGGTAGAGACGTCATCGGTCCAGAGAGGGGCTGTAAGAGTGTCTTGTCGTTGTGCGTCCATAATTTGTTGGCTCGTGACGCGAGGAGCGTGCGAAGTAGCGACAAGAGGGTGTATATAATGTTGTTCCATGCCGAGGCCAAAGACTAGCCACACTAAGTTGTCGTCAAGAAATAAAACCTTACGACATGTCTCGACAGCCTCCTGTGGGAGTGTATCGTCCGGGACGCAGTGGACGAGGTCTTGCGGCATGAGCAGGGCAAATGGCTTACGAAGGGCGAACATGTCACGCGCGACGGCCGGAGAGCGTTCAGCGGAGGGGATGACAATAGCTAGGTCCCACGCTTGAATGCTTCGTAGCGTTGGGCCAGCGCGGATGATGCGGCAGGAGAGAGACTTGAGTTTCGTTTCCAAAGCAGCATGTGTGCCTTCGACGGCGAGCTAAAGAGTAGAGCCTGCTTTGGGCAGTGGAATGGTTGCGAGGAGCTGTAGGGTGGCTTCGGCTTCACCGATGAGAGTCGGAGCGCCTGGGCTTATGCAGGGGACACGGGACAATCCGTCCGGAAGGAGGTTTTGTTTACCGAGAGGTATTCGACCTTAAAGCGGATCGTCTGAAGATTTTCCAGAACCCATCCGACGACCATAGGGCTGCGAGCATGCCATAACCACAAGAGTGGCCGGTGATCGGTAACGATAGTGAGTTCGTGGTCGCTGGCATCGATGTAGTAGCGGCACTGTTGAACTCCGTAAATAACTCCATAGGCTTCTCGCACGTAGGTCGCCCAGCGGGTTTGCGTGTCTGTGAACTTGAAAGAAAAGTATTGGATAACCGCGGCGTCGCGGTCAGGGCCAGTGTGAAGGGCACCCCCGATGCCTATTTGGCTAGCATCCGTCCGAAGGCAAAGATGGTGAGAAGACTCGTAGTACTTGGCCAGGACGGGAAGCGTAGTAAGCACGCGGCGGAGCTTCATGCATTTCCGCTCTTCCCGATGGAGATAGGGTTGACCTGCTTGTCGGGCGTGAGTGGACTTGAGCAAGTTCGTAAGAGGTGATACAAGACGGAGTAGTCAGGGATGTGGGCCTGTATGAAGTTGGTCATACCCAGAACGGATCGAACTTCAGACACATTGGAGGAACCAGCCATTCAGAGGATGGCGTCGATCTTCGCTGTGTCAGCGGCGATACCTTTCTTACTACATTTCTTGCCGAGTATTGTCAGTTCATGGTATCCCAAGCGGAGTTTGCAGCATCCCGCGGGAGGAAAGTTCTTACCAAAAGTGGTCTATCGGCGAAGTGGTTGTAATCCGCCGAAGGGAGAAGCCAATCTTCAGTCACTTGAAAGGTAGGTGGGCTACTAAGGGGTTGGAAACGGAAGACTCCGTGGCGGAGCGATTGTATCCTAGGATGGTAGCGTTCCACTCTTGGGTGTTGCATGTGCACCATTGTGGAGTCCGGCCATAGGCCTTGGTTGAGCGTAAAGTGCTTCGGGATCCAGTATCCCAGGTGGCGGCAATGCGGGTGAGTGTCTGGAATCATGGTCATGGCTGCTGTCGGGAAAAACGTGGCGTAAATGTCCCGAACAATGTAGAGTTCCTTGTCCATGCCTGGGGAGCCGTTGGTGCCATATGCTTTCTGAATTTCCAATTGGTGGGCTGGCATGTCCGTAAGGTTGGAGAATACCGACCAAAGGTGGCTCGATCTCGTAGGGCCGATCCGGACATAACCCTCAGCTGGAGGGGAAAGAGGTGGAGTGGTATCGGGTCATTGCTTTTCTCTGTGCTAGCTGGTTTTGTGGTCCCACCTTGTCGCGGTCTTCAGCGGTGGGAGTGCGGGTCCTGTATAGTCCAAGTGGGCTTAGCGAGTATGCGACTCGAGGGCCTCCTTGAACTGGGGAGTGGGTCGCCCAGGATAGGGCTCGCACCCTAGCTGGGCTTGCCACAGGTACAGACGACGAGCTGGACGAGGAGGACGAACTACTAGAAGATGTTGTAGGTGCCTGCGGTTGGGCTGGCGTTGCGGCTGTATTTGTCACAGAGTTCGATGAAGAACTGGACGAAGCTGTCGAATGGCCAGGAGATGCGCGGGCTGTCCTCCGGCGGGCGCTGGTATGTGCTCTCGTAGATGCTTTACTCAACCCGGCGACTGGACTGGTAGTCGGTTGGGTGAGCCGGGGTGGCGAAGGCGAGACTGGCGGAACTTCAGAGCAAGGAGAAGAGGGTACCGGTGATGTTGAGCGTTCGCGTTTGCTTGAAGAGCGCCGCCTAGTCTGTTGATAGTTGTGACTAGATGTTAGAGGAACAACTGGAGCTTGTAACGACGGAGGGTTAGTCAGCGCAGTCTGGAACGATTGCGGTGTGCCAGGTGCAGGGGCCGATGGTTGGCCAAGGGCCGATGCAGCGGGTGTGGTAGGTGAAGATGCTGTCGATGATGAGGATAAAGCCTGCATCAACGATGACGATGACGATGACGATGAAGATGATGATGACGATGATCCGAAAGAGAGAGATCGCACAGTCGGACTGCGTCTCGGGTCGGGCCGCTGAGTATGTTGGATGAGCGACCAGGCACGGGCATCGTTATAATAATCCTCATGTGTGATCAGATCAGAGGATGGCTTGTGTTTCTTGGAGGCACTAGATCTGATTTCTTCTTCTTCTTCCTCTTCTTTATCGTCTTCGTCGTGATCTGTCAGTACCCTCCCATCACATGGTCGCTTCTTTTCGGACATGAACAGGTTGACTGTGCGGCCGTAGAGGTGGGTTTGCGAAGTTGACAAAAGATCGTAGGGATCCGAAGGTTGTGTAACACGGAGCTTGAAGATCTTCTCAATCTCGGAGGTCGGGCAAGAAGTCATTTCAGCCAGAGTCTCCGGGCGGAAGTCATAGCTAATGGTTGCTAGTTGACGGTCGCCCACCTGAAGTGGCTCATCGAAGAGATGAAATTCCGTCTCGTAGACGATCTGTCTTGCTGTGGGCTTCAAAGGGATGTATCCGTTGGCTTGATCCTCTGGGCCTCGTCGATGGATAAGTTGATCTGTGCGGTCACCTCGTTGGCGAAGAGTAGATCCACGCGATCGGGCAGGTGAGCTGACACATAAACGGTAATTGCATGAAGCGGCGACGTTGGGCCAGCGGAAACAAAGAGTTCGATGCCGTCGGTGAGGACTGCGTCGATGCCGACGGATGAGCGTGGTGCCACAGGCGGCAGCTACCGGATCGTAAAGCCGTGTTGTAGAACCCACGATAAGCGAGCGACGCCTTTACAATTGCGGGCTGAATCCAAAGCGCATGTAGTCTTGCCGATGAATGGGCGACTGAGAGGATGTTTGGCGACCCAAACACATCCGGTAACAACTGTTGGGGTTGTCGCAATCCGTAGAGGCGAGGGCGTTGGCACCAGCGAAGAGGGTGTGTAGGACCGGGTAGTCATATGGAAGGCGCGCGGGGTGCTGCGGGCAACGGCCGCTGATGGCTTTTCGTCATATTGACGACGCTGTCGACGAAGTTTGCACGCTTCAAACGAATGTTTGGGGAGCTGGCCCTTCTTCAAGAAGTTGTTGTGCTCCTTGCACTAGGTGCATGGTAGGCCCGTAAAAAGTTTTCGATCGATCTGGCTCGACGAGGGGCCCGGTGGGTCGGTCTTCAAACGCTTGATCTGGCAAGTCGACGTCTGTAGAGGGGCAGTCTGCGTCATTGCCATGGCGTCCGCCTTACGTTTCTGCCAAGCGAGGCGGTTAGTGTTGGTGTTCGCCTCAGTAGTCGTTACTTGCCAGAGCTGCTGACGTCTTGGACGAACAGAGACCCGTCTGTACGTAGATGGGTCTTTGATGTCGGTGCGGACCGGAGTCTCCATCCCAAGAAGGTATTCCTGCATATCGTTTGGGTCGAGGGTCCTGGCCCAAGGGAGGACGTCATCCAGATTGCGCGGCCAGCCAACGCCATACGTAAGTAGGACTTGGTCCAAATGCCGATTCCATCGGTCGCGTTCCATCGGGGTGAGCATACGGCCCAAGTCCTCAATCTGGTTTCCGTCGCAGATGCTCACGCCAGCTGGCAGTGCATGTAGTCTCGTAAAACGTAATACACCATTGGATGTACGCCAAAAGTTGTTCGTTCTGAAAACGTCGTAGATCGAGAGTCAGACAGCCATGGATAAGGTCGCGAATGAATAGCAGCCAGAGGGACAGTGAACTCCAAACTTGCTGGATTGAGTCGGTGACGCGGACGAAGCGGTACCAACAGGCGTCCATGATGGTGACCGTAACTCTGTCTCCCCACTCGTTACCATTACTGATGGCGTGCATAATGGCCAGTTGAATTGGCGTGTTGGCGATGTGATAGTTGACTGCTAATCCTCGTGCGAAAACACTTCGATCAGACGTCGGTGTTCGAAGTGTCGGCGTGACTGCAGATGTCAGGCTGAGGGTTGTATCGGCGTGACGAAATCAATGTAGCTGTCCCAGGAGTCGAAGACGTCGATGGGTGGCTCGAACGGGTCGTAGTCGCAGATGAACGTCCGATGGGCTGCAGAGTTGTCGGACCAGTCTGGTTTGATGAGTGAATAGATGTGGCACCAGCGGTTGCGCCGGGGAGTGCAGTGACCGGTAGTGACCTTGTCAATCTGACGGTGGAGCGGTGACTGGGTAGTTGTGAAAAGCTTCTACGGGGATGACGTGGCCAATGTCGTGCCAGAGCTTCTCTGCGGCTGCCAACGATCCAGTAGGTCCCAGGTACTGGGCGTAGACCTCAGCGTCTGTCCAATCTGGGTTACAAAGGAGGTCCAGGCTGGCTTGAGGGGCAATGGGGACCTGTAGCAGCCAGGTAGCCTTATCCTTATGAATTTCCCGAAGAATGTCTCGTGCATCATCAGCGTAGCTGGTCAGTAAATCGTAAATAAACTGCACAGTTTGTATACGTGGAAGGTCAGTATGGAGGCGAGCAGTCTTGCCAGCCTTGACTTCTTCCTGAAACCTCTTACCTGTACGTAGGGTGTCCGTACGGGAGCCCAAGATGGGATATAAGTCCAGGCAACGTTGTTTGTGCTCGTAGTATTTTGATGCTGGGTCGTCTTGTCGCGACTGGCTCCACATGTAGACGTACCAGGAGCAAGCCAGAACGCAGAGAACTAGCTGAAGAGGGCGAGGTGCAGTGGAAGAGGTGTTCTCCACTCTGTAGGTAGGGGGTGACCCTAAAACGATAAAACCAAACACATACTGTGTTGCTTGACTGCATAGTGTGTACAAAGGCAGAGGAGGGACACAAAAATGCAACGCAACTGCAGGTGAACGGTCTGTCGAGACATATGTGTTTTTGGTTACCACTGTCCTAATACGTTGTTGTATAGCCACTCCTGAAAGAGAGGGTCTTTCCAAATCGATCTGTCACGCGGCACAGAACACACCAACTCTGTGTGTGTAGTTTTCTCTTGAATGGAAAAAATTCGAATTGTGAGTTTGTATACTAGGCAGATACAACGAACTCTTAATAAGAACGCTATGGCTGCTTTGAGTCCTGACTCAGAGTGAGCAGGTGAAATGCAAGTAAATAGTAGAGAGGTCGCTTCGTTTATTTACATAATTTCGAACTCATTGTAATGCCCCCAACGATAGCTCGTAAAAAGTCGGTAATACAACCAAACACAGTCCTCAAAAGATGAGAATGATGTCTCGTTATATTAGCTCAGTGAAGCCGAAAAGGAAAACGGCAACAGACCAGGAATAAAATGGCATCAGGTCCAATCCGGACAAATATACTGAAAAACAAGCTGGTGCACCTGTCACCAGGAAAAGGTACTTTTTACCGGCTATCCGGGGGGTGATGCCTACAGTACCCCCTCCCGATTTTATGACGGAAATAGCATTTTCGTCATACACCTTCTGATTTCTTTCTGCAAATAGTATGCGCTATGGAGTCATGCCACACAGCGCATCGACCCACGGATAGACGCTAAAAGACGATAAATATATCCTCATACGGCACGTCAAAGCGGATTCTCTAGCCGTTCTTATAAATTTTGAACTCCTTCCCCTCAATCTCTTTTTTTTTTTTTTTTTTTCCGGCAGTATGTCAAGAACAAACGTACTATTTATAAAAAAATACAAGCAACGTGGTGCTGTAGTACGATTCCCCCTTTGATCTCCTTCTTCTTCTTATCATTATTATTATTATTGTTATTATTATTATTATTATTATTATTATTATTATTATTATTATTATTATTATTATTATTATTATTATTATTATTATTATTATTATTATTATTATTATGGACACCGTGATAGCCCAGTGGTCAAGTTCTACCATCTGGGCCCTGTCGCCAGTTCGATTCCCGTCGGTGCCACCAGTATTTTCATTGAACATACCGATCGTCTGGACCAGTATTTTCATTGAACATACCGGCCCGTCTGGAAGTGTTGGAACTGCCCTTGCGGGGGTGTCATTAGAGCTTATCGTCAATTCTTCGTACTCCCCTCACGGGTGAGACGATGGAGGCGCATGTGCAGAAATGCATCAGCCATTGACAGAGAAGCACTATTATTATTATTATTATTATTATTATTATTATTATTATTATTATTATTATTATTATTATTATTATTATTATTATTATTATTTGGACACCGCGATAGCCCAGTGGTCAAGTTCTACCATCTGGGCCCTGTCGCCAGTTCGATTCCCGTCGGTGCCACCAGTATTTTCATTGAACATACCGCTCCGTCTGGACCAGTATTTTCATTGAACATACCGGCCCGTCTGGAAGTGTTGGAACTGCCCTTGCGGGGGTGTCATTAGAGCTTATCGTCAATTCTTCGTACTCCCCTCACGGGTGAGACGATGGAGGCGCATGTGCAGAAATGCATCAGCCATGACAGAGAAGCACTATTATTATTATTATTATTATTATTATTATTATTATTATTATTATTATTATTATTATTATTATTATTATTATTATTATTATTAGCCCAGTGAACAAGTTCTACCATCTGGGCCCTGTCGCCAGTTCGATTCCCGTCGGTGCCACCAGTATTTTCATTGAACATACCGGTCTATTTCTGGACCAGTATTTTCATTGAACATACCGGTCCGTCTGGAAGTGTTGGAACTGCCCGTGCGGGGGGGTGTCATTAGAGCCTATCGTCAATTCTTCGTACTCCCCTCACGGGTGAGACGATGGAGGCGCATGTGCAGAAACGCATCAGCCATTGACAGAGAAGCACTATTATTGTTATTATTATTATTATTATTATTATTATTGGACACCGTGATAGCCCAGTGGTCAAGTTCTACCATCTGGGCCCTGTCGCCAGTTCGATTCCCGTCGGTGCCACCAGTATTTTCATTGAACATACCGCTCCGTCTGGACCAGTATTTTCATTGAACATACCGGTCCGTCTGGAAGTGTTGGAACTGCCCTTGCGGGGGTGTCATTAGAGCTTATCGTCAATTCTTCGTACTCCCCTCACGGGTGAGACAATGGAGGCGCATGTGCAGAAATGCATCAGCCATTGACAGAGAAGCACTATTATTATTATTATTATTATTATTATTATTATTATTATTATTATTATTATTATTCACAGGGAGATCGTAAGTACATTGTCTTTTTTGATGGCATACCCTTGTATAAGGCGGATATCCTATGATATAGTATTAGGTGGCCAGTCCTAATAGCTATATCCGAAGTCGAGGTGTATGTACCCGACCCTGCGATATACCGACACAAGTAGAGATTGACCGTGCTCAGGTACGACAGTATATAATCTATCGTAAAAAATAATTTAATGAAAGTTTCAGTCTCAGAACATTTTATTTTCGAGAACATCATCCCAGGACTTGGAAAGGGTCATACCCGGGAACACCATCGCTCAATACACTAGCGATCCCCGTTTACGGTGTAGTATCATCGTCGATCGACCTTTCGCACTCGTATGTTGCGATCGAATGCCAAGTTATATCACTGAGTCTTTTTAATATTCATATTGATAACTGATGATGCATGATCAAATCATGATACGCCGTGGGCAATCAACCAGTTTGTTTGAGACGCGTAAAGAAAAATAGTTTCTTTGTCACTGCCTTCGTCGTCTGGCGCGGATTTCTTTGCCTGGTGGAGGACCACCAACAAAAGTCAGATCAAACTTTGACTGTTCGAGAGTCCCAGATCTTATTAGGGATTCCGCCCAACGATAATTCAAAAGGGACATCAAGCACTCCTCTTGGCAGTGTCTGAATGGTCCACGCAGTGTAATCCTTGTCTCTGGGAGTAATTGTATCATCCCATGTCTCGAGACTTTTTGCGTCTTTATATACTGGCAGATAATGTCTTGCCTTTGGATCCTCAACCGGGTCCATACTTCTCCAAAACTGGAGTATCGGTTGTACTATTTTTGCGGCTGATGATATTTTGAGTGTCCGTGTGACACGCATTTGACGTGGGACCGCCACGACCCGCATCAAGTATAAGTCTGAGAGAGTGTCATCAGCGACATGTTGTTCCGCTGGTCTCATCAATCAGATAGAAAGCATTTTTCACCCATGCGATGGTTGCTATCGCATCGCCTTCCTTCCATCGCTCATGGACAATCTCAACGTTGCCCGCGTTTGGGTCAGTGTCCGTCCCCTCCTCCTCCTGGTGGACGTCCTTTGATCTCATCGACCTCATCGCCTTCCTCGGTTGGTCGTTGATAAGATCATTCCGCGCTCTGCTTAGCTGCGCCTCTGTGATCTTCTCCTTCTTTCCGCTATGCTCTCGCGGAGACTTGGACTGAGTCCCCACCGCGCTTATGCGGTCAGTCTTCTCCTTGCTGTCCACCTCACTCTCCTCCTTCTCAGCTATCGGTGCCCGATAAGCATCGTCTTGGTCTATGCCAGCCTCCTTGTGGATGGGCGGCACCTCTTTGAAATCATCCTTCATCCGTTTTAACGCCTCCTCAACGGATTCATCTTCCAGTAAGAAGGGATCATACTTAATCAGCCTTCTTACATTCACAATTTTCACCTTCCCTCTACCTCTGATCTTGTAATTCAGAGGTCCCGTCTGTTCCATAATCTGATAAGGTCCTTTCCAGTGAGTGAACAGCTTAGAGCTGACTCCCTTCGGGACTTGAGGATGGTACAACAGTACAATATCCCCGACCTGGAATTTGATCTGATCCAAGTGCGCTTGTCGCACCCCTTCAGCGTCAGTCTTTCGGCGCTCCGCCTCTCTATGCGCCCTGACTATTTGTTCCGCCTCCATCTTCACTCTAAGTCTCATCCCAAACAACTCATCCGCATCCGCCCAAGTGTCTTTTGGGTGAAGGAGCGAAGTCGGGATATCAGGCTCACGCCCATATACTAACTGATATGGCGAGATTGGGCTCTTCGAGCCTCCTAACGCCGTAGAGGGTAGACAGTTCATTGCAAACGCAAATGATGGTGCTGCCTCGACCCATGCTCTTTGCTTCTCCTTCTTCGTGCAATACATCTTTAGCGAGGCTTTGAGGGGTCTGTGTACCCGCTCGATTTTCCCATTTGCTCGCGGGTTATAGGCAGTAACATATTGCCATTTCATCCCGTAATACTTAGATAGTTTGTCGATGACCTCGTTATTAAAGTCCGAGCCTCGATCAGAACATATCTTTCTTGGTACTCCGATCTGTGAGATGATCCTATCGATCAGCGCCTCGGCCGTCGTCTTGCCGGTAACGTCTTTGACAGGGATGATCCACACATAGTTGGTGGCTCTGTCAATAGCCGTAAGGAGGTATTTGTAACCATCCTTCGATTCTGGGAAAGGTCCCACATGATCAATGTGTATAAACTCAAACATCCCCGCATGAAGAGGAAATTCGCCAATCAGGCCGAAATTTGCCTTCAGTGGTGTTTTGTTTATCTTGCACGGGCCACCGCCTGATCTATTTCCTCCTTCATCTTCTTCCACCAGAATCGCCTCGCTACGAACATGTGAGTTCGTTGTCGACCCGGATGCGCCAAAAGTGGGCAATTGTGGGCTGCGACAAATATAAATCGTCTCAGACTCTCCGGTACCCAAAGGGTCCATTTGTCCGGCTGTGACGCATAGCGACCGTGAAGGCCCTTGTACCAGAGTAGACCATCTCTCCATCCCATCTCCTTCATCTGATCTTTGATCGCTTTCGTCATCTTCAGCTCATCCGGGTTCTGATATAACTGTATGAGTTCCTTAAACTCCGGATCTTGAGCCTGTTGTTGCCTCCATGCGGTAGGCGAGGCTATATGGATAGTACCATCTTCTAGCCGTACCCCGATTCTTTCCGGGTCATCGTCTAGGTCACTTCTCCGCTCTTCAGGAGGCTCCGCATAAACTTCCTGCGTTTCCTCTTCCTCTCTTATGTTCGCCTTCGCATTCTCATATACCTCATAGGACCACTCAGCGTCCTCCTGGGTATGTAGCTCACAACATATCCCGTGATCCGGGCCTTGTGGACTGTACCGTAGACCTGTGCGGTCATATCGGACTCCACTCGCCATCTCCATCGCCTCAATGTGGCTGACCTCATACACCTTGTCAGTGGACAAGTCTTCCATCTCCACCGTGGACACCAACGCCGATACTTCTGAGTTAAACTCTAGCCTAGAGAGGCTATCAGCGACCACATTTCGCTTTCCCGGTAGATGGACCATTGTAAAATCGAAACAAGACAAGAACGCTTGCCACCGCGACAGCCGTCCAGTCTGTTCATGGTTCATCAACCATAACAGGTTATGATGATCAGTTCTGACAGTAAATCGAGGTCCTCCCCACAAATACTCTCTGAGCCTCTTGAGGGCCCACACCACCGCTAACGCCTCTCTTTGCCTTGTGCAATAGTTTCTCTCCGCCGCACACAACTTCCTACTAATAAACATGATTGGGCGTAATTTCTTCTCCTCATCCTCTTGTTGTAATACAGCCCCAATCGCAAACTTAGATGCGTCTGTATCGACTACGAATTGTTTCGTAAAGTCGGGCATCGTTAACACCAGTCCTCCGTCTTTCGGGTCTTTGTAAATGAGATCTTTGAGCGCATGAAACGCTTGCAAAGCCTCTTCGCCCCACTTTTCAAAGTCTCCAAAAACTATCATTTTCTCCAACTTAGCCCGTGTTGCACCCCAATCGGGTATAAACTGGCTATAGTATTGCGCCATCGCAAGGAATGAGTGCAATTCAGTGCGGTTCTTTGGTATCGGTCGATTCATAATCTCCTCCCTCTTCTCTTTGGATATCGAGACTCGATTATGGGAGATCTCGTACCCTAAGTATGTCACACTCGTCTTGGCAAGTTGACACTTCTTTAGATTGCACTTCAGGCCAAAAGCTCCGATGCGCCTGAATATATCGGACAAATGATCGATATGCTCCTCCATTGTGTTAGAGTATACGATAATGTCATCGATATAGCAAAATGCATATTCCCCCGCCTTCTGTCCCCGCCTTCTCATAAAGCCTCCGTCAGACAAATCATCGTACTGACTGCTCAACATCTTCTGCATCGCCTTCTGAAAAAGTCCTGGGGCTTGCTTGAGGCCCATCGGAAGCACTTTCCATTGGTATATTTCCATACCCACCACAAACGCCGTCAGCCATCTGGACTTTTCCTCCAGTGGTATCTGCCAGAAGCCATTCTTAAGGTCAATGACCGAATAGAATTTTGCATTCCGCAGTACTCTCCTTCCTTCTTCTAATGTCGGGAGAGGATTTCTCTCTTCCTCCAGCACCTTGTTAACACGAGCATAGTTAACTGTCAGGCGCCATTCTCCTCCTGGCTTCGGCACTATTCTCGGTTGTGAGACTGTTGGAGATGTTGATCTCTCAATAAAGTCCTCATTGAGCAGCTGTCTTGCTAGCTCCTCCGCTAACTTCGCCTCATGTATACTCAAATTCGCCGTTCGTGGTGCCGGTGACGGCTCCGCACCCGGTATTTTGTAAACAACCGCAGTGAAATCTTCAGGCTTGACACCACCTGCATGTGGAGGGTCAAAAATTTCCTTGTTCGCCTCTAATTTGGCTTTTAAAAGCTCCTTCTCCTTCTCCGTGCCTACTCCTTCTTCCAATACTTTGCCGCCTCTTGAAAATCTTCATCAGACATCTGCTTATGTTGCTTGAGGGGTTCTCTGTCCTCCTCCAAGCCTAAGTCCTCTTCCGAGACATCATCTAGGCCCGTCTTTTCATACGTGACCGTGTCCGGCTCATCATCTTTACCGAGCTCCACCAGCATGTCAATGAGTCTCGCGTATTGCAAAGGAGCTTTACGGGTGTAAAAACCATCAAAGCATGTGAATGCTTGCGGTATCAATTTCAACTTGTCGAGGTCTCTGAGCTTCCGCTTGTATGCACTGCTCTGCTCACGAGTTCCCATACGACAAGCCACCACTAGCTGTTGCTTGCGAGAGGGTACCGGTATAGGATGATCAATAAGCCCGTCCCTTATTTCCTGCGCCCATATCGCCTTCTCATTATATGGCAGGATAATAGTATACGGCTTACTATTTTTGAATAAAGTCTGTAAGCATTTCTTCACTTCAGACAGTGAACGCGGCCACGTGGGCTCGTCACCCCAGAAATCAGTAATAAAACTTTTAATAGTTTCTGGTGGAGTATCCGGGATTCGCCCCGTTCTCCTTGGTACAAACCCCTCCCTTTTTTCTTCTCCTACTTTCGCATGGAAACAGTATCCGTTAGTAATATGGACATCTGTTCCTACTCCTTCCGCGAATCTCGCCAACGACGGGCTTCTTTGTGCGACACATATAATCTCCTCCTTTCGCTTCTCGATTAAGTCATTAATAGACTTTTTGTCCCAATGGCATGTCGGAACTGTGACAGTGCACACTTGGGATTCCCAATTGTCGGTCCAGGACAGCTCATCCGGTCTTACGACATGGGGGTGAACGTACACCTCAAGTGCCTCATGTGTGATGGCCATCTTTTTGTGATCCGTCGCTAGACTCAGCTCATAAGCCTCATAAGAGTCAGTAGCGTTGAAGGGATCAATATCGTTCTCTTCTCCTCTTTTTACTCCATAATCACTCGCCGTGCGGCGCAATCAATCACAGCCCCCATCGTAGCCAATTGGTCATACGATAGTAATTTTGACCCGTGGTAACCGGGGACGACAAAAAGGTCCATGCGGTATACTCGTGCGGATTTTAATTTAAAGGTCAGTGTGATGATTCCCGTGATGACCGTCCGGCTACCCACTCCCTTCAGAGTGCCAGTCGAATTTTTCATATTTCCGTCCACCCAGTCCCGGTATCGATTAAAAAACTTCCGGCCGACAATATTAATATTCGCCATCGTATCATTACCAACTTTTAATGTTGTCTTCAATGTTTCACAATAAAGTTCCGTATAACACAGAGCATCGGGCCTGTGTATATTGACTGCGAGAACAAGAACTTTACGTTCCAAATTTTGGAGTCTTGTCTCTAAGTTTTTCAACTCCTCCTTCTTCTCCTCCTGCTTCACCTCATTAACATTTTTATTATTCTGCGGTACTGGTGCGTTTACTATTTGAGCGACATTGTCTTGTGGTACTTGAGTACACACATTGTCCTTTTGCTCGCCACCCGCCGCGACCGTAGACATTGAGTTTGTTCGTGGTTGTTTGCTTGGCCGAGGCGATACGTCTGCCATTGGCCTCCTCGCCTCCATCGCAAGTCTCGCCTTCCTATTTGCATCAGTTATCATTGGTAACCGTGCTGTATGAACGGGTATGAGACTACCTTGGGGCTGCAGTCTCTGTGTACCCACATCTTTGTTTTCACATAGAGGAAGCGTTGGCCCAGTCTGCACAACAGCATTAGAAAGCACTGTGACTTTAGGGTTAAACTTCACAGTCTTCTCCTTCCTCTTTTCTTCCCCCTCCA
Organism: Paulinella micropora; assembly: GCA_019918135.1. Taxonomy (NCBI): domain Eukaryota; phylum Cercozoa; class Imbricatea; order Euglyphida; family Paulinellidae; genus Paulinella; species Paulinella micropora. Next base: position 31,487 of record WBZZ01003206.1, read on the forward strand.
GTCATTCCACCACCTCGAAATGATTACCTTGAGTAGTGTCCGGGTAGGATGACGTATCGGTCTCCCAGGCAGTGTTGTAGGCCTGAGCTCGACCGAAATTCGGGTTGGAGCTTGCCCACGAGCCTCCTTCTCCTCTGGGTGGGGGGGCTGGAGCTCGAACAGCTCTCCTTCCATAAGGGGTATATCCCCGACCTCCTCCTCTTCCTCTCTGAGGGGTTCCTTTCCACCTCGAGGCTCCTCTCCATGTTCCTCCTCCTGCTCCTCCTCCTGCTCCTCCTCCTCGTCCTCCTGCCACTGCTCCTCCTCCTCGTCCTCTTTGAGAGGCCTTTAAGTTCTTTTGTCTCTCCCTTTCCTCCTTCTTCTCCTTCATCCTCTTCATGTAGGTAATGATTGCCTCTCGTAACTCCTGATCATCACACATATTGGCATACCAACCTTCGTTCGCAGCGGCAATCTGAAGCATATTGAAAAGGCCCGGTTCCTTGCCTTCCGTCCTGCTCAGAAAATTTGCCCTTGCTGTTGGGTTCTGCCTATCATGATTGAAAGAGCAGTCTCTGTTCTCCATCTGTGCTTTACACTGCAAGCCCGCGAACCACCTCCAACATGCGGTCTTCAGGTCTGGCTCTCTCTGTCTCTTCCAACCGGCAACTCTGTTTGTGTACGTGGCTTGTGCGCCAACAGGTACACCGCCTGCCTGTGCCGTATGTGCCTCCGTGAGCGAGTCCATGTTTGAGCATGCACTCATCACTTCTTGAAACAGTGCTGACGGAGCAACGCTTTGAACCGTATTTTCGAACGTGTGTCTCGAGGAAGTTCTTGGACTTCACTGAGCTAAACGTCGAGCATTGTTGTATGAGCTGAGTAAGCTTACTCGGGTTAACTGTGTGTAACGCCGAGAAGAAATAGAGGATGATCGACTTGCGGCCATAGAATAGCCCATAGGAGGAAACTACCTCCGTAAGGGTCGCCGCCAAGCCAACAGCACTCCTCAAACTCATCGCCACTGTCTCAAAGATTTCAAATCCTATGAGAAGTACCAGTGCAGAGATGCTGGTATCCATGAGATT
>WBZZ01003207.1:2500-5000 GCA_019918135.1 Paulinella micropora
ACAGAAAAACGGAAACACACAAACACCATAATGACTACATTACCACAGAAACCCCCAGACAATATCATACACCACCGCCTTCTCCCACAATCCCTAATACCCTACGTCGAGCTTGCATATGATAAGAAAAAAATAGAAAAAGAAAACAAAATTAATAATAATAATTATAATAATAATAACAATAATATCAATAATAAACATAACACAACACTCAGCATTTACCACACCAACATCCACTCACTCAAAGCACACCACCAACATCTACTTATACAACTCCAACTACTACACTTCCAACCAGACATCATCATACTCACAGACAACTACATCCAACAACCAATCAGCAATAATACATTCCCCATTCCCATGTACACTGCAGAACATCACATAGACATCTCAATCTACTACAAAAGCAACATGCATATCACAATAGACAAAAAACAAAACATATCACAGTCATGCCAAACACCTCTAATCATACAAATATATAATAATAAGCTAAAAAGCAAGCCAATACACACAATAATAGGTATGTATAGACGCCCGCTCAAAAATCACGATAAAGATTTTATACAGGCGCTTCAGAATAGAATAGACAACATTCTACACAAAGCACCAGCAAGCACAATAACAATAGTGGGAGACCTTAATTATAATCTCCTAGACAACATACACAAACCGCACACAGATATGCATGAGTTCATTATACATAACAATCTATACACGACAATAAACAAAGCAACACGACACGACATACACCACAACTCAAGCACGCTCATTGACATGATACTCACCAACATCAACACCGACATATCAGCCCATGCATATCTGACCATCACCCAATATACGCAATAATACATACACGAACAAACAAACCAGACACAGACGTGACACCAAGACTTACAAACAGCAATTACAACAAACACAGAGAATCTATAATAGCAGACCTAAAAACACAGCTAGAATGCATAGCACAAGGCACAGAAAACACAGACACAAACCAAAAATTTCGAGAGCTACAGTCAACAATAACAAAAGTTATAGAACACTATGAGAGGAAGCCCAAACAAAGCAACAGAAGAAAAAGCTGGTGTAAACCAAAAATAAAAAGACAAATAAGAAAACGACACGCGCTATACAATAGATGGAAAGATAACCCAACGGTAGAAAACAAGCGAGCTTACACAACACACAAATACAAAGTAAACAAAATAATACACAAAGCAAAGCAAGAAGAAATAATGAGAGTACTAGAAGAAAACAAATACAATCCGAAGAAACAACACAGAAAACTCAAAGAACTAGTCCCAAACAACAAACCACCAAGAAAATCACCAGCAGTAGCGTACTACAACAACAAAACATACACAGACCCAACAGACATAGCAAATGCATTCAACGATCATTACATAACAATAGGCAAGAAAACAAGCAACAACATACCAAAGATAGAACAGGAAGAAATTGTAGCGGCAGAGACACACACACACCCTAGCTTCAAACTACAAACTATAACACAGGACACAGTACAAAAAACACTCAAAAACATAAACAGAGACAAAGCAGAAGACATATATAAAATAAAGCCTGCAATAATAAAAGACATGCACACTTACATCGCACCCACGCTCACAGAACTATTTAATAAAGCAATAAAGGAAAATAGTTACCCAGATGCACTAAAAACAACTAAAGTAATAGAAATATACAAAGCTAGCGACACAAGCATGCCAGTAAACTACAGACCTATTTCATTACTACCAATAATAGCTAAAATCTTCGACACAATAATAAATAAACAAGTCATGGACCATCTAACGAAACATAACATAATATCACATACGCAATACGCCTTCCGCCCGAACTCAAACACGACAATGACAGTCCAGACTATCCTAAACCAAATACACAAACACAAAGACAGAGAAGAACTCGTGCTAGCGCTTTACGTAGACTTGTCAAAAGCCTACGACACAGTAGAACATGCAAAGTTAATTAAGAAACTCAGGACAAACTTCAATTTTTCCGAAGACACTGTTAATTTCTTTGCATCCTACTTTTCAAACCGAGCTCAAGAAGTACACACACAGCACGCAAAATCACACAAACGCACTATAACACATGGCATTCCGCAAGGCAGCACGCTATCTACTACTTTCTTTTTGCTATATATTAATGACATTATAAACATAATAAAACAAGGAACAGTATACACATATGCAGACGACACAACACTTATAATAACAGCAAAATCACCCAACAACCTACAACAAAAAACACAGACAGAAATAACCAAACTAATCAACTACTTCCACTCCAACAACCTCGTACCAAACCCAACCAAAACAACATACACAATCTTCCACAAAACCAAACAGAACGTAACAATAAACATAAACAACTACACACTTGAACAATGTAAACATGCCAAACTACTAGGCATAACACTCCAACACAACCTGCGATACAATCAACACATAAGCAACATCATACGCAAACTACA
>WBZZ01003207.1:25000-32500 GCA_019918135.1 Paulinella micropora
GGCAAGGTAATCACATATTCAGTCATCTCGGTGCTAACTGCGCATGTGTGCTGTGTAGGACGGGAAATTAATAAGGGCGCTTGCGGTGGTTCAAAAGGTAGCTGTAAAGCAGCCTGAAGAGCATGCTGCTAACAAGAAGAAGGTCCTTGCGATTGTACGTTGTTTGAGAATGTAAGCATGATAGCATGGTTAGGGCGGTTCGGTGGAGACCGGCAAGGGCACCACTGCAGCAATACAGCACAAGGGCAATGCAACCCACAAGCCAAACTGCAATTGTCCGCCCTGTGGAAACACGCGCAAGCGAGAGCTTGCGGCGGCGATGTTTTCGCCTGGCCCTGCCCCTGTAGAAACACGCGCAGCCCTGTAGAAACACGCGCAGCCTTCGCAGTCAAAGAAGACTCCTACTGCCAAGAAGAAGCTCATTCCGTCGCAGGGTAACTCGGAGAGCGAGGAAGAGGAAGGCGAAGATGATGATGCTTCCGAGGCGACAGTTGAGTTCCCGGCCGCGGCGCCTCCAGCCAAGAAGCAGCACAATGTCAAGCAGAAGAGCAAGCAGGCGTCCAAGCCCAGGAAGAGGCGTCCCAGGCAGAGGCAGATGCACCAGGTTTGCCGCTGCCGCACGTGAAGACCCCATGCAGGTGCAGCACATGCGTTTTTTTTTTCCACTATGTATATGTACCTATCTATCCACTAATATTGATATTATTGTACCTATCTTGCTCGTACCTATCTATCTACTTATCTATCTATCTAGGCCCCCCCCATCAACACGAACATCAACATGTGATTGTGGGCACAGCCTGTGCATGCGGCCCAGCATGTGCATATGCATGTGCCCATGCCGTCCCCACCGCGGGCTGTGGAGGTGTCGACGCCGCCGGCGCGCGCGCATAGTCGCACATGTGCATGTACGGAATGCGATCTGCACGGGAAGGATTGCGGGTGCAAGCGCTGCAAGAACTGTAATGCCCCCAACGATAGCTCGTAAACAGTCGGTAATACAACCAAACACAGTCCTCAAAAGATGAGAATGATGTCTCGTTATATTAGCTCAGTGAAGCCAAAAAAAAAACTGCAACAGACCAGGAATTAAATGGCATCAGGTCCAATCCGGACAACCGTATGTGCCTCCGTGAGCGAGTCCATGTTTTGAGCATGCACTCATCACTTCTTGAAACAGTGCTGACGGAGCAACGCTTTGAACCGTATTTTCGAACACGTGTGTCTCGAGAAAGTTCTTGGACTTCACTGAGCTAAACGTCCCTTGTTACTGTTTTTGACCAATCTCTAGTCTCGGAGGGATTCGATCTGATACAGTACAAGTTTTTGAGAAAGAAGGAGGAGATTAAGAGAAACAATGCAACAGGCCTAGACGCTCAGTGTGAACTGGCGGTGGCCACACTCATTTGATATTTTCAATCTCATGGATACCAGCATCTCTGCACTGGTACTCTCATAAGATTTGAAATCTTTGAGACAGTGGCGATGAGTTTGAGGAGTGCTGTTGGCTTGGCGGCGACCCTTACGGAGGTAGTTTCCTCCTATGGGCTATTCTATGGCCGCAAGTCGATCATCCTCTATTTCTTCTCGGCGTTACACACAGCTAACCCGAGTAAGCTTACTCAGCTCATACAACAATGCTCGGCCTCGTATTCCTGCGTTTCGTCGCAAGGAAAAGCCTTCATGCAGGCATTGATCTCTTTGAGCTTGCTCAAAAGCGAAGCATCAGAGTCTTTGTCTGAGCTCGTCTTGGCATATAGCATGAGACTTGCCACTCCTCCTTTCTTCCCCTTGAAGGCATTTATGATATTTTGTCTGTCCTTCTTCTCCGTGTTTGTGACCACCACCGTAGTTGAGCCCGGGGGTGCAGGGGCTGGTGGGGCAGGAGCTGGTGGGGTCAAATATGTCGGAGGGTGTGCCTTTGCACCACTCACTTTTGCTTTCATTCTTTCCAGTCTCATCGTCTTCTCGAACTCCGCCTTCTCTTTCGCCTTCTTCTTCTCAGATATCACCAGCTTTTGAGCATGTGTGATAAAGGCCACCAATTCAGAAGCAGATCTGAGAAAATTATGTTTCTCCACATATTGGTCAACACCTGCTTTGTTGGCGACCGGAGGTGCGTTACTAAGTGATTTCAGGACAGAGTGATCCTTGGTAGGAATCCATCTCTTCCATGCCTCCTTATGCAGTAACGCACCCATCAACAGTCTGATCTTGGTCAGAACTCTGTCGGTCTTCTCTAACTCATCAATCACAGGATGAGTTTCTCCTGCTGCCTTAATGCTTTTTTCCATCTCTGCCTTCCCCTCCTCCAAGGCCTTCATTTCCATCGTAAAAAAATGAAATATGCCACTCGAGTTTTTCGAACCCAGATTGGTCTTCATTTTTGTTACATCGACTGCCTCCTGCCCAGTCGCGAGGAATCTGGCTATTGCTCTTGGGTGTGTGTACTGGAGGTAACCCTCACATCGTGGGCCGTATGAACGTTCCCAAATCAGGGTTTGAGTGTACACCCCAAAGATAGCATCGAGTAATTCAAGGTGGGTGTGTGTGTCCCCAAACTTGATATGCTGTATTTTCTTTCTCTCTTCTGGATCAGAGACCAGTTTGGAGAGGAGCTGTGCTGTGTTTGATAATAGGATATAGACATCCTTTTAGCACGACTTTTCTCTCTTCTTTGATCCTGAGGGATCCACACATAGGTATCCTTCTCTCCCCCCATCTTGTTATCAAACTCTTCTTTAGTGAGGTCATAGTGGTCTTGCACCCACTGTTGTTCCTTCACTGTGATCTCCTCTCCATCACTATGAATCAAGTCGATCATTTTTCGTCCTCCTCCTCCCGTGTAGGCAGGTGGTAAGGGATTACCATATGCTCCTCCTCCTCCCGTCTCTTCTTGTTCAAATCCTCCTTCGTCTTCGTCTCCTCCATATATTCCTTCATCATCCCAGCCCTCTTCTACTCCTCCTCCTACTCCTTCATCTCCTCCTCCTCCTTCATTCAGTCCTCTTCCTCCTCCTCCTCCTGCTTCTTCTTCTTCTCTTCTTTGTTCTGCCTCCGAGAATTCACTCACTTCGGCGGTCTCTGTCGACATGATGTCGTAGTAGTAATTAACAGGAGGACAGTGTCAGCTCCTATGTTTGGTTTTTGTTCGTTTGTGTTCTGTTCCTCCTTCAGTCGATTGACTAGTGAAGAGAGAAACTAATAGAGAGGGTAGAGTGAGATTCCCTGTCCTCTATGAAACACTGTTTGTATGTTTGTTTTTGTTTGAGAAAAATAGTCTTTGAGACTTTCTCCGATTTCTTGTTCTCCTTACTCGGATTACTTTCTCCTCCTTCTTTTCTATATTGTATCTAGTATGAGGCACTTGGACCTACACACAGATAGTAATAGAGAAGCTAGAAAAGCTCTCCTTGAGAAGTCGACAGTCGGTCGGATAGGTTCTCAGACCTACCTTTGGAAAACGATCAGAGATTTGCAAAAATACTCTGACGTATGTGTGAGATAATGCAGATAAATGCACAAACTAGAAGGGTAGAGTTTTGCTCCTGTCCCTATGCTTGTTTGTGTTTTGTGTGTGTTCCTTCACTCTTCTGTCCACCTCCTCCTTCTTGGTCTCTGTGTGAGAACAGCAAGAACGACAGAGAGTTTGTATCTGATGTTTCCTTGTGAGCACACAGATATGGATTGGGCTAGAGGGTACGAGACACCTGCTTGAGACCAATAAAATTATTTGTTTTGTGAAAGAGTTATGAGGGAGCTGTGTTGGAGTATTTGTTTTCGTCTGACGTCACCGTGTGAGACAGGTCAGTGAAAATTCACTCTGTTGCCTGTGTGGCAAAGCAGAAAGAAATCACCCTAGTGATGTGGACTCCAAATGTAATGCACCGGGCCCAACGATAGCTCGTAAAAAGTCGGTAATACAACCAAACACAGTCCTCAAAAGATGAGAATGATGTCTCGTTATATTAGCTAAGTGAAGCCAAAAAGGAAAACGGCAACAGACCAGGAATAAAATGGCATCAGGTCAAATCCGGACAAATAATACTGAAAAACAAGCTGGTGCACCTGTCACCAGGAAAAGGTACTTTTTACCGGCTATCCGGGGGGTGATGCCTACAGAATCACCGCGATGCAGCAAGCCCCCAGAGGGCCAATCAGATGGCGCCGCACCAATCCGGGCAGTGCTCACATTATAATTTGTTGCCGCATGCATAACTTCAACAGTTTCGACCAGTCCCCTTCAAGCAATAGGGGGGGCTCACATGCTCTTAGTGCCTATTCTGGACAAGCGGCACAGCAGACCAGCAATTTCATGTACTACCTCGCTAATGGCAAATGGTGAAGTGCTGGTCTTCTGGGCTGTTTGTGGTACATCCACGAGTGTGGCTGAGAATCCCGCCAAAAGACAATAACTCAGAGTGTCCTTGCGTGAAACGACGTTCTTTCAGCTTTCCACAGCTTCTTTGTGTGCTTTTTTTTCTCGTTTTGGCGCGGTGGTATAGTTTTAGTTAATATTTGCCGATGCGCGGACTTGTAGTTTTTTGCGGCTGATTTGTGTTGTTTTTCAGACAAAAAGTCACCGAAAGTAACTTCAATTAAAGTTTTTATGCATCAATTTCAGAATAATGTGTTTAATAATGATTTAATACCGGCTTGCATGATTCAGAATATTACAGAACCACGGTCCGACCTTACGACCTACGACCAACCGGACATTATTATTTATTACTGCGTCCTGATCGAACGATAAAAGGTATGGAGTGGACCAACGGGTCGTCCAGTACCAACGTCGTGGTTCTATGTGCAAGTAGGTCTTGCTCTCGCGTGTAGGTGGTTGGCCAAAGGCAGAGGTGGCGGCCCATGGGGTGAAGGTCCGGGTAAGGTGTGGAACGTCGGCAAAACAGTTGAAATCTACCGATGGGATAAGCCAATTCTCAACTGATGTAAAGGTAGGCGGGTCCTCATTAGTCGAAAGATGGTAGGTGCCATACCAGGTTGCGTTCGACTCAACCATGACATTGTGGCGTTCCACGCGTGGGATGTTGTTTTGCGCGATCGTATTGTCAGGCCATAGGCCCTGGCAAGTGGTGAAGTGTTTGAGGACCCAGTAGCAAAGGTGTCTGTACCGGGGGTGCGTGCCAGGAAACATTGTCATTGCCAATGTTGGAAAATAGGTGTAATAAATGTCCCGAACTATGTAGAGTGTTGGATCCGTACCTGGGGATCCGCCGAGTCTAGCTTCTTCATACATTCGGTCACCCGGGGCTTTAGTGAAGCCGGTGAAGCCACAGCAAGGCGCAGGTGGCCACGGGCTGACTGATATGAATCGTTCGGGTTGAGGGGATAGCAGTGTCGGTGGTTTTGGTGTCGACGCGTCCCTTTGTGCTAGGCTGCGCGGATTTCCAATATTTTGACGGTCCCTCCATGATGGGGTCCGGGTCCTGTAGTTGCCAAGCGGGCTAAGCGAGTACATAGCCTCAAAGAGCTTTCTAGTGGGGATTGAGACACCGGGGGAGCGCTGCTGATTTACTGGCCAGTGAAGGCGAGCTGCTAGACGAGCGAAGTGCCTGTTCAGATTCCTCGCTCAGTCCGTGGAGCTGAAGAGCGGACGGCTGGGCGGAGCGGGGTGGTGGCGAAGATACCGGAGGAGCTCGACCACAAGGGGACCGTTCCTGTTTGCCAGAAGAGCTTCGTGTCGAACGTCGACTATCAGATGTGAAGGGTACAGCTGGAGCCGGAGACGGTGGAGGATTTTCCAGGGTGACGCACTACTCTCTCCGCGTGCCAGTCAGTGCTCAATGTTTCATGGCAAAGGGCAGTAGCACCTCTTTGGCGTACTGCGTCGTGCGCATGCCCTGCTCGTCTCGCACCACCAGTATAGTTTCGCGCGCCCCTAAATGTAGATAGATAGATAGATAGATAGATAGATAGATAGATAGATAGATAGATAGATAGATAGATAGGTAGGTAGGTAGGTAGATGGACAGACAGGTCGGCAGGTGGCGGCTGGTGGGGCGTCTGGAAATTAAAGTAAGAAGTATAAAGAATTAAAAGAAAAAGACGACGGCAAGCGGGCTGCGCGCAACACATAGGCCATGGAAGCGGTGGGGAGAAAAGGGGGTGGGTTGGGGTGGGGGAAAACCTGAGGGAGGCAACGATTCTGGACAAGCTGCAGGCCGGAAGCAGGCCAGGCCGAAGACGTACACAGTGAAGAGACAGGGCTTGCCTTGGCGGGGAATGAGGTGCGTGAGCTCTGAAGAAAAAAACAGACAATGGAATCATGTTCACGGATTGTGAAAATAACAAAACAACAACAACAACAACAACACGATAACAACAATAACAACAACAACAATGACAACAATAACAACAATGACAACAAAAGAAAGAAAGAAAGAAAGAAAGAAAGAAAGAAAGAAAGAACGCAAGCAAGCATGAAAAAAAAATCTTGACCCTTTCTTTTTACCATTCAACCTTGCTGTGTAAAATAATAATAATAATAATAATAATAATAATAATAATAATAATAATAATAATAATAATAATAATAATAATAATAATAATAATAATAGTGCTTCTCTGTCAATGGCTGATGCATTTCTGCACATGCGCCTCCATCGTCTCACCCGTGAGGGGAGTACGAAGAATTGACGATAAGCTCTAATGACACCCCCGCAAGGGCAGTTCCAACACATCCAGACGGGCCGGTATGTTCAATGAAAATACTGGTCCAGAAATAGACCGGTACGTAATAATAATAATAATAATAATAATAATAATAATAATAATATAATAATAATATAGTGCTTCTCTGTCAATGGCTGATGCAAATCTGCACATGCGCCTCCATCGTCTCACCCGTGAGGGGAGTACGAAGAATTGACGATAGGCTCTAATGACACTCCCGCACGGGCAGTTCCAACACTTCCAGACGGACCGGTATGTTCAATGAAAATACTGGTGGCACCGACGGAAATCGAACTGGCGACAGGGCCCAGATGGTAGAACTTGACCACTGGGCTATCACGGTGTCCATAATAATATAATAATAATAATAATAATATAATAATAATATTTACTATATCTGAGGCGTACTGATGCAGCTAATGGCATATCCTCAACGGACATAAGCCTCCAATACCCTTGTTCGAGGTCCTCCACCCCCCCGTGTCAGTCTCTCGCCTGATGATCGGGGCCACCGATGGAGCTCCTGAGGGCAAGACTGCACTAAGCCGAGGTTATTCCGCAGTCCCAGCAACCTCTTGCAAGACGTCACCGAATGTGCAAGTGCATACACCAAGCGCGGTTGCTAGAGCTGCCTCGAAACCCCACCCATAACAATCTGGTGTCTGCTGGGTCCTGGGCTATCAACCAGCATATGCGGAGTTTAAGATCTTTTACGCGCGCAACGACCCTCCTCCCCAGCATCTACCACCAAAGGGTTATGAGTTGGCGTCACAGTTTAACTCCTTGAGGCCATTGGGCTGGAACTCTGTT
>WBZZ01003207.1:40000-42500 GCA_019918135.1 Paulinella micropora
GCGTCCCTACATACATAAACACACATACATACATAAACGATTAGCTTTTGTCAAGATACGGAACAAATCTTTAAACGATAGGACAGTACACCAGACCACCTCACACACAGAACACACATACAAAATGTAATGAGTTGGTAGGACAGGACACAAGCCCTTCACACGTAAATACACAAATCAGTGTGCTGCCAAAGTAAACAGGACAGTCCACTAGCCTCACTACACACATAATACACATAAGAGGTGTCTCAAAAGAAAGGACCCACTTTTGATTTTCTTTCCCTCTGGGAAGAAGGCCGAGATAGCTGGTTTTGTTTCATGTGCACACACTATAGGCCATGTGTATTAATCTCTTACTGCACATATGCTACGCTTTACCATCTGCATCGAAATAGACAGATAGTGATAGAATTTTGGGAAAGTGCGAGTAAATTCTGGTACCTCAACCTCTTATTCCTGAATTTCTGCTCCAAGTGGACGCAGGCGAGGATACGTTTAAGGTCGCATATATCTATCCATACGCTCTCTAATGCAAGCAACTATGGTCCTGATCTGCCTTGTTCGCGAGGTTAACAACCAAAAACAGTCAGCATTTTTCTCACTAAGAAAGCCCCAGAATGGATGTCTTTTGGTTTTTCAGCGTTTTAGTCTTGAAATAACAAGCTCAAGGTTTACTATATTCCTTCAGTCTCTATGTGAGTCAGAGATGCTAGATTTGTTTCATCGTCTAAACAGCCCACCGCATATGGTTGGGACAGAAAGATCAAATCTGTCAGGTGGCGGGCTGGCGTGGGGTAGGTCACTCCTTGAGATTGGAGATCTCATAATTCTAAGCTGGAAAGGGCGCGGGGTCTGGGGGCTGGATCGCCCGCTGAGCAACGCAGCCTCACCTTGGAACATCCCTCCATAGGGACACCCCGAGACATTGCTGCTCAGGAGACATCAAAGTTTAGATACATCCCATGTTAGCGAAGTCCCAAAATCTTTTCTGGTACATGGCCCAACTTTTATTTTCTTTCTTTTTCCTAACAGTCTTTCAAAGGCCCGTGCATACAGGTATATCACACTATCACACGTCTCCTGTACTTTGTGGATATGGAATAAAACCAGCTATCGCAGACCTCATTTCATAGAAAACAATAATCGAAAATGATGGGTTTGAAAATTTTAAAAAAAAATGCAAGGTCAATTTTTGAAACCTTCCGTCTTGGATTTATCATGGAACAAGAGCTCGAGGCTTGGGGATGCTGCATGCTATGGAACGTCTTTGGGGCGTGCTAGGACATTCCAACTTAAGTTGGTTCTGGGACATCCCTTTGTAAAGGACGACCAAACATGAAGGACATCTGATTTTCGGACACCCCAAAACAAATTTTCAATAATTTCCCTATTTTTTCCCCCTCTCCTTCTTTCGACGGGGTTGCCCCACGCCTAGAGGTCACATAATGCTCACACACGAGGCCTACAGTGTATGCATATGAATAAAGCCAGCTATCTCGGCCTTCTTCCCAAACAGAAAGAGAATCAAAAGTGGGCCCTTTTTTTTGAGACACCTCTTACATACATATACATACATACATACATGTTACGACAGGACACTAGTCCTTCGCACACAAACAGACACACACACACACACACACACACATCAATCCGCTGCCAATGCAAACAGGACAGGACACTAGGCCTCCCTGCACACATAACACACACACACACACACACATGCATAAGAGTCATTCTACACAACCCAGAATTCCGGGTTTCCACTTTCTGGGTTTGCTTCCTGAAAAGCCTGGCTTGCGATGCCGCCTTTTACACCCAGAACCCGGAAATCTGGGTGGCGTAGAACGGGCCTGAGTCGGTACGACAGACAGACCGCAGAGGGTTGCGGCGGCTGCGGACGGGAGCGCTTGCGCTTGACAGACTTCACTGGACGTTGCCCCTGCACACACGTGTGTATATGCATGCATGCATGCATATGTACATACATGCATAAATACATATATACATACGTTGAGGCAACAAGAATAAGTAATATCATCTTGCATCGTGTATTCATGACTTCACAAACTGTGTGTGCACCACCATGGCGGCTATCGGCCAAATCATATACATGTAAATAGGATGTATGAAATTCTTCTTCAATGATTAAGTAATTATAATCATACTAATAATGATAATATTGAAAATGATAAGGATGATAATGATGATGATAATAATAATGACAATAATAATGATGATGATGATGATAATAATAATGACAATAATAATAATAATAATAATAATAATAATAATAATAATAATAATAATAATAATAATAATAATAAATAATAATAATAAATAATAATAATGATAATAATAATAATAATAATGGTAATAATAATGATAATACTAATACTAATACTACTACTACTAATAATAATAATAATAATAATAATAATAATAATAATAATAATAACAATGATACTACTACTACTACTACTACTACTACTACTAATAATAA
>WBZZ01003207.1:55000-65000 GCA_019918135.1 Paulinella micropora
CCAACGACTTCAAGTAAGGTTTGTCTAAGTATTTCGGCTACCAACACATTGGTCGCAAGAAGCGGTCATTTGTTGAAAACCCTCAAAAAAAGCTTCCGGCCACCCGCGAAAAACGGGGAATTTCAGCTGAGGATTTTTTTTTTCCCCTCATGTCCCAACTTTCATAGACAGTCATTGTTACGGTGAAAAACGAGGGGCCACAGTCAAAGTGGCCGGAAGTTGGGGTGGGCGGAATTCTTAGACTGACCTTACAACGAGCCATGACTTGAAGCGTTTCGATCTCAGGCAAGACTTGCATATGCTTGTGTGTCTGTGTGTCTGTGTGTGTGTGTGTGTGGGTGGGTGGGTGGGTGGGTGGGTGTGTGTGGTGTGTGTGTGTGTGTGTGTGTGTGTGTGTGTGTAGTGGGAATAAGAAGATTCCCACCAAGAAGTCGTTCATTGAGAACCTGGTGCCATTGCCGTTGGAGCCGGCCGACTTTGTGCAACTCGTAAATGATTATTATTGATATTATCATTATCCATACATACATACATACATACATATACATTTTTCGTTCATTGAGAACCTGTTGCCATTGCCGTTGGAGTCGGCCGACTTTGTACAACTCGTAAATTATTATTATTATTATTATTAATATTATTATTATTATTATTTGGACACCGTGATAGCCCAGTGGTCAAGTTCTACCATCTGGGCCCTGTCGCCAGTTCGATTCCCGTCGGTGCCACCAGTATTTTCATTGAACATACCGGTCCGTCTGGAAGTGTTGGAACTGCCCTTGCGGGGGTGTCATTAGAGCCTATCGTCAATTCTTCGTACTCCCCTCACGGGTGAGACGATGGAGGCGCATGTGCAGAAATGCATCAGCCATTGACAGAGAAGCACTATTATTATTATTATTATTATTATTATTTTTAGGGAGTACATAGGCCATCGGTCCTTTCCATGGGCTGATTGGTATAAAGCTCCTAGAGTAATGTTCTATGCCGTCACTTCCTTTATTCCACCGATTGGTGTGGAGACTTTCCTTATGGAATGGAGGACTGGATGCACATGGCCTTTTGGCTCAGCAATTGGCAGGAGATACACTATTATTATTATTTTTATTATTATTATTATTATTATTATTATTATTATTATTATTACTATATTATTATTATTGTTATTATTGTTATTATTATTGATATTATCGTTATACATACAAACATACAAACATACATACATACATACATACATACACGCATACATACACACTTATTATTATATTATTGTTATTATTATTATTATTATTATTATTATTATTATTATTATTATTATTATTATTACTATTTATTATTATTATTATTATCATTATTATTATTATTATTATTATTATTACTACTACTATTATTAAAATTATTATCATTATTATTATTATTATTATTATTATTATTATTATTATTATTATTATTATTATTCTGGAGGGGTGCACAAGATGGCACTCCATGGGAAGAGGAGGTGGTTGGGCCTCTCCCCACGAAGGTGACCGCTTGGGGAGGGCGGTCACCGGGATATGCGCAACTCTCAACTGGGCATTTACTCGGTGGGGTTCGGCCAGGCAGGTTGTGGGGTTGTCTGTTGGATTGTTGGTTGGCTCGTTTTTCTTGGCTGTTGGTTTGGGTCTGGTTTCCTGGTTAGCCCATTTTCGCCGAATTTCTTGCCGGTAAATGCCTGGGGGCTTCCAGTTCCGGTTTGGTGATCTTGTTGAGGTGAGCATTCGTAGGAAACAGTACCGAGATGGGTTGAAGATAGGATTAACATTGAGCCGAGATGGGGCTGAGTTGACCTGTTCCAACTCGGCTCCGTTTCGGCTTCATGTTAATCCTATCCTCATCCTATCTGGGTTTTGTCTCCTCCCTATCTTCGCTTCTTCGGGGTTGCCTACCTGGAACACATGATGAGCGCACGTTGGAGAGGGGCTTCAGTCGGTCCCAATGCCTTGCCAGTGCCTTGCTGCGTTGCCGTGCCTTGCCCCATGCATTCACACCCTCCACCGTTGCATTTCTAACTGAGCAGCTTCGGCTGGGATTACTATACTTGTCTGTAAGACCCTATAGGTACCGCTAGGTTCGCGCCTTCTATACCCACGTGGGGAAAGGAGTTTCAGCGGCACGCCGTCCGATCTGGCTCCACTCGGGGACACCCGTACCTCATGATGTGTATTGTTAGGAGCAGCTGAAAGTCCATAAGGCATGAGAGTAGAGGCGTTGGCGATGCGATGGAGAGTGTGTGTAGTGCGTGAGGCAGGTTCTGGCGACGCTGGGGGTGCTGGCGGGCGCCGAAGGGCACGAAGCGACGCGGCAGCGACCAGTGACACCAGCGGAAATGCGTGTAGTGTGTGTTGCAGATACCGCCGATGCTATTTGCATGGACGGGCGCTTTCCTCGGCGTAAAGAGGCGCGGCGGTGATGGCCAGCGACATTGGCCGTCTACTACTCTCAATGGATTACAAATACGCGAAGCACGGAGCTACCACTGTGGCCCTTATGGGACAAGGTAGAATCGCCGAAGACCTGGACAATCCCCGTGGGAATGCCTCTTCGACGGGCTCTGGCCCGATGTCCCAGGATGGGAGGATGAGGGCTCGCTTATATGACGGAATTCCTGAACCACGTGGAGAGGCTATCTTAGCTGCGCCTCATCCTTCCTCCCCAAACCTGGCACACGGGTCGGCGCTTCAACATAAGGCGAGCGGCGCTATATGGCAGATGGCACCGCCGCCTCGACGGTACCGGCGGGTAGATCGGTACGACAAGGACGGGCGTAATCTGATTGTCTGGGGGCTCTCAGAACGCGCCAATCTACAGGAGATCGCCTCCAAAATGAGCGGTCTTGGTCTGGTGGTCCCGGTAATGGAGTGGCAAGGCCAGCGAATGTCTCGTCACCTGGAGCTGGTCTACGAGGACGATGACAGCAGGCAGACGGCGTTGCAGCAACTCAAACATCTCAAATTCTTCGGCAGAGGGGTCAATGTGGCCCTTGGGCGCAGGTTCAGGGACAGGGAACGTGTCCGAAGGCTTATTCGCATCCATCTGCGTGGGGAAGCGGCGGTCCGGAAGGAGGAAGCTGCGACGGGATATCGCGTCTTGCCTCTGCATGAAGAATGTGTCGATGATGTGCAGGTGGTGTCTTCGGAATAGGCTGCCGATGCACCTAAGTGTGTGTCTGAGTGTGCTGATGTGCATGTGGTGCCTTTGCATTCGGCGGCCAGTGCAGTGGGGGACCAACCTGCGCAAGCACCTGCAGAGGGGGGCAGCACGAGGGCGGAAGCCAAGCGCGGCCGTCGGGTCCGGAAACGAGCCAAGAAGCACCGCTCCAAGCAGTTCGATACCGGCTTCAAGCTACTCGTCGCGAGTCACAACTGGCAGGGTAAAACGGGATACGACAACGTAGGCACGGCGGAATGGGCATCATTCTACAAGCACGAGGGCTGGCTAGTCATCGGGGCTCAGGAGCACCGCATGGGCAAGAAGCAACTTTCCAAATGCAGCCTGGATGGATTCCGGATTTTTGGAAAACCTGCGGAGGTCAGCGAGAAAAATCGCTGCAAGGGTGGGGTTCTATTCGCGGTGGCTAACTTCCTTGGTCCGTATTGCAACCTGGTGTCAGCCCCCGTCGACCACCGGCAGCAAGTGTGGCTGCGTATCGCCTCGGGTGTTACCGGCGCTCAGGATATCTATGTGGGCAACGGCTACTTTCCCCAGGAAACGCAGGAAGAAGAGTCGTCAGAGGCGTAGCGGCCTGGCAGGCAGCTATAGCTTTTTTTGGAGCCAAAGGTCTTGTGGTCACGGTGGCGGATGCCAACGCGAAGCTCGGGCCGGCATGCAGCCGAAAAGAGGAGGGCATCGTCGGTCAGCACGGGGAGGTCGATGATAAGGGAGCACCGGTACGTTCGGAGAACGGCAAGAGACTCGCGGCTGTCCTCGTCGCTACGGGCCTGCGAAATCTGAGCGGCTTCTCGTGCCCAGTGGAAGGGTCCTACTGGTGGTCCCGGCGTGAGCAGCGCGGCATGGGCACAGGCAAGCACCTCCTCGATTACATCTGCGCGACGCCTGGCTTGGCATCTGGAGCAAAGTTCGGAGTATGCGAAGATGATCTTGATACGGACCACAAGGCAGTATGGGCCGAACTGACGTGGAGCGGCCAGCGCCGACCAAAGCGGGCTGCGAAACCTTACAGGTCCTTTCGTGTTGATAAGCTTATTGGTGCTGGTGTCTCGGGTAATGATCACGCTGCGAAGCAAGCGCTGGATTATCTACGCGAAAAGTTCGATGACGTATTCCAGCATTGCCTACAGAAGCTTGGAGTGCATCAGCTGCCTGAGCTTGACCTATCGGGTGGTGCCGACAGCCAACGGGTGGTAGATGACGTCACCGAGCGAGTGGCGCAGTCCTTCCGAATGGCGGCGCACCGGGTCCTTGGCTCCAGATGTATACGACCCCGTTTCACCAACAATTGGTTCGACGGGGAGCTAAAGGAGCTCATTCAGCAGCGCCGGGAGGCCTACGCAGCATACAGGAGGGATGAATCGAATGCGGAAGCCCGTCTGAATTGGCTACGGCTCCGCAAGCAAATTCGGAAGGCAACTCGGGCCAAGAAGTCCGCCTCCTTCAAGCAAGTGCAGGAAGAAGCGGTCAAATGTCAACGCGAGCAATCCTCAAAGCGCTTTTGGCTACTCGCGAAGCGGCTTGGCGGGGCACGCAGAACGAAAGGTCTCCGCGCCGGTGCAAAGGGAGGATGGCTCACTGGCGTGTACGCTGCCGGAAAAGGTCGCTCGGTGGGAGGAATTTCGGAAAATTCGGTGAAGCCACGGGAAAATCCGGCAAGTGCGACTGTTGTGGTGGAGTGCTGTGCAGAAGCAGGCTCGCTGGAGTGGGAGGAAGCCGAAGCTAAGCGGCAGTTCCACTGGAACGATCGCTTCAGAGATGAGGTGGCCCGGGCTATGAAGGAGCACGAAGTAGGTGAAGACACTTGCGAAGAGCTGGACAAGCCGTTCACGCAAGAGGAGGTCCTTGCAAGGCAACGTGCCCTGAATAACCACAAAGCTTGTGGCGAGGACAAAGTGAAGAACGAGATGCTCAAGTATGGCGGCGCCTACATCAATGGCTACTTAACGCAGTACTTCAACTGGATTCGAGAAGCCGAGAGGACTCCAAAAGCTTGGGGCAAGGGAATCATCGTCAATATCCCCAAGGGTGGGGATCCTACGGATCCTGACAACTGGAGGGATATCTCGATTATTAGTTGCCTTGGTAAGCTGTATCTGTCCTTATTAGCTACTCGTCTAACGCTCTTCGTGGATGGCCCGGATAAGCTACGTCCAGAGCAGGGAGGCTTCCGCCCGGGGCGTCGCACTACGGATCAGGTCTTTACCCTTTGGCAGAGGTTGAAGGGGCGTCAGCAGCAGAAGCGGGAGTCGTATGTCCTGTACGTCGATCTACGCAAGGCTTTCCCGTCTGTTTGGAGAGATGGCCTATTTGAGAGGCTCTGGAAGCTGGGTGTAAGGGGCAAGTTCTGGCGCACGCTACGCAGGTGCTACGAGCAGACTTCGTCGCAAGTGCTAGTTGATGGAGCACTCACCCCCGAAGTACTGGAGGGTGTAGGCGTCCAACAGGGGTCCCCTCTCTCTCCCACACTCTTCAACGTCTTTATGGATGAGCTGTGTGATCGGCTGGCGAGTGCCCTCAAGATCACGGATGTGAAGCGGCTGAACGACATCAAGGCACTTCTATACGCGGACGACGTGGCCCTCATCGCTCACAGTCGCACCGAGCTCCAGAAGATGGTCAATGTTGTGGCCAAGTTCGCGGAAGATTACCGGCTGGAAGTCAACTTGAAGCCCGGCAAGACGGAAATCATGCCCATTTACACGTCGAGCAAGGCGAAACGACCAAGTATCAGGGAGCGAGGTGAGCCCGTGGTGTGGTTTCGCGGCCAGAAGCTTTGTGTCACCAGTCAGTACAAGTACCTGGGAGTGGTTATCACCGACGACCTGAAGTGGAAGGAGCAGGCCCTGCGGGCTACGCGTGTCACTGAAGTCGCCACCGCAGGTTGGTACTCTTTGTGGTGTGCAGGTGAGATACAAGCTAGGTATCGTCTCATGTGCTGGAATCAACTTGTGGGGGCCAAGCTGAAGTACGCCTTCGATGTCTGGCGTGCCCCCGTATCGCAGCTCACCAAGCTGGAGGCAGCAATGCTGCGCCCCATGAGGATGATTCTCGGCATCGGCCCTAAGACAAGCAAGTGGATTACACTCTTTCTGGCGCGCTCTTTGAGTGCGGAGCGTTTGCGGCGGGCGGCGTAACTGAAGTTCTATGGACGGCTGCGTGTTCTACCGGAGAAGCGATTTCCTGTCATCGCATCTCAAGTCAAATCCGACTGGACTGCGGAGGCCGAAGGCGCTATCAGGGACTCAATGGATCTACAACAAGGGCTTCAGGAGCTCCTAAATAGCTCAGAGAAGGACCTCGAGGGTTGGTGTTCGACTGTGGACAAGTGGGCCCTTCAGCAGGACGTCAAGATGGTGCAGCAACTGATGTGGGACAAGCGAGAGGCAGGCAGCGATCTTACTGATGGCCTGCGAGTAATCCTAAGACAAGTCTTTGGAACTAAGGAGTTCCCAAGATGGGTAGCCCTTGATGATGCGCATTATAATCTGCTTCGGAGAAGGTTGCTCAGCTGCAACAACCGCCTTCGGTTGTACCGCAGCAAGTTGGTCAGTGGCATGTCCCCTCGCTGCTTCTGTTGTCATGATGATGTCAATGAGTCCCTTGCGCACTTCTTATGGGATTGCCCCATGCATGAGGGGAGACGTAAGCAGCTGTTGCTGAGTATGCAGAGGCTCGGTGGCATGGCTGTGGGGGCTGCTGAGGGGGATGGAGGGAGTGAGGAGGGTGGTGAGGTCGTAGGCGGTGAGGTTGTGGTGGAGGATGTGTTGCTTGGGCGGGAGCGGGAGGGCTCTGTGCGGCAGGGTTGGGATGATATGTCGCCTGTGGATCAATCACGATTGTTTTGTAAGCTTTTTCAGGGGAAGTCGCGCTTCCGCAGTAACTTTAGGCTTGCTGCGTTGTTAGGGGTTACAGCGTTGCGTCCCCCTCCAAAGTTGGATGTGTTGTTTGGATCATATGTGTCTGAGTGTTGGTCTGCTAGGGAGGGTAAAAGGGAGGAGCTTGGGGTGGAGGATGGGGGCGAGGAGGTGATTGACCTCACTGAGGTTCCATCAGCTTCTGTCCCACCCTCTCCCTCAAGTGACGTTGATGTTGCGCGGCGCGGCCGTCCGCGCAGTGTGGACGTCCTGGCTAGAGAGAGGGGTTCGGGAGTGCAGCGTAGTGTCTCCGAGTTCTTCTCTTCAGCTAACACCCTCGCATCTAGCTCTTCATGCACTTCACAGCCCCCATCTGCCCCTGCTGTTGCTGCTGCTGCTATGTCTGTTTGGTGTTCTGACAATGCGTTGGGATCGGCTGACCCTGGTGACCCAATGGAGGCACATGTCCAGGATCTGGATCTGATGCTATAGTCTGAGGAAGCCTATTATTATTATTATTATTACTATTACTATTACTATTAGTATTATTATTATTATTATTATTATTATTATTATTATTATCCCTGAAAGATGTTGGTGAAGGGGGTGGGGGTTTGGGGGGAGGGGGAAAATGAAAATTGTGTACCCCACCCCCACCCCCACCCTCACCATTTCCGCACCCCTGTCGGAATAAATCATGGTTTATCGGAACGAGGAAGAGTTCGGAGCGCATATTTGCAGGGTGGTTAGCCCGAGACTCGATCTTGATGCTGATATGATTTTTTTGGATTCACGCAAATATTTGCGTTAGGGCAATGTCCTGAATGCCAAATTTCCTTGTTTTTTTTTCGCATCCCTGTCCCTATAAATCATGGTTTGTGTGAACGAGGAGGGGTTGGGAGCTCATATTGACAGGGTGGCTAGCCCCAGATTCGATCTTGATGCTGGTATAATTTCTTTGGAATTCACGCAAATATTTGCGTTAGGGGAGTGTCCTGAATGATAAAATTCCTTGGTTTTTTGGCCTTTTTTTGCACCCCCATTTCTATAAGTCATGGTTTGTGGGAACCAGGAGGAGTTGGGAGCTCATATTGGCAGGGTAGCTAGCCCCAGACTCGATCTTGATGCTGGTATAGTTTTTTTGGAATTCACGCAAATATTTGCGTTAGGGGATGTCCTGAATGCCAAATTTCCTTGTTTTTAGCAGTACTTGCCGGTGCCTCCGGTAATTGAACGTACCCTGTCGACGGGGCAGGGGGTGTCCGGGGGGCCCTCCCCCCGGGAACCCCAGCCCGGCGATTGTACGTACCCGATATGGTCGCGGTGGCACCCACACACCAGAAAATGAGGTCTTGGATGGGAAAACGTACCCTGTGGATGGGAAAGGGGGGGTCCGGGGGGGCCTCCCCCCGGGAACGCCAGCTCGGCCATTGTACGTACCTGTTTTGGTCGCGGGTGGCACCCGCACACCAGAAAATTGAGGTCTTGTGCCACCAGGCGCCGTTTGCGCACACCAGAGGGAGTTAGCGGGTGATAGTTGGTGTATCCAATACTTCTTGATGAGCTTTCTTCGAAAATATAAAAATTGTGGCGCCGGGTGGCCTACACACCGGAAAATTGAGGTTTTTTCGCACCAGGCGCCGTTTGCGCACACCCGAGGGAGTTTCAGGCTGTTGTTTGGTGTACCCGACACCTCTGGGTGCGCTCTCTTCGGAGACAAAAAAGTTTTGGTGGCGGGTGGCACAAAAACCACAGATTTTAGGTTTTTGTGCCACCAGAGCTTACACTTGCGTTCTGCTGGTACCTCCGGCCATTGAACGTACCCTGTCGACGGGAAAGGGGGGTCCGGGGGGCCCTTCCCCCGGGAACCCCAGCCCGAGGGAGGGAGGGGGGGGGGGGGGGGGGGTGCGCGAAGCGCACCGCAAACCATCCTTTCAGGTGTTGGCGCAGCCCCTAGTTGTTGTTGTTATTATTATTATTATTATTATTATTATTATTATTACTACTACTACTACTACTCCTACTCCTACTACTACTACTACTACTACTACTACTACTACTACTATTATTATTATTATTATTATTATTATTATTATTATTATTATTATTATTATTATTATTATTACGATGGAGGCGCATGTGCAGATTTGCATCAGAATGGACACCGTGATAGCCCAGTGGTCAAGTTCTACCATCTGGGCCCTGTCGCCAGTTCGATTCCCGTCGGTGCCACCAGTATTTTCATTGAACATACCGGCCCGTCTGGAACTGTTGGAACTGCCCGTGCGGGGGTGTCATTAGAGCCTATCGTCAATTCTTCGTACTCCCCTCACGGGTGAGACGATGGAGGCGCATGTGCAGATTTGCATCAGCCATTGACAGAGAAGCACTATTATTATTATTATTATTATTATTATTATTATTATTATTATTATTATTATTATTATTATTATTATTATTATTATTATTGTTATGTAGGGAGTACATAGGCCATCGGTCCCTTTCCATGGGCTGATTGGTATAAAGCTCCTAGAGTAATGTTCTATGCCGTCACTTCCTTTATTCCACCGATTGGTGTGGAGACTTTCCTTATGGAATGGATGGAGGACTGGATGCACATGGCCTTTTGGCTCAGCAATTGGCAGGAGATACATTATTATTGTTATTATTATTATTATTATTATTATTATTATTATTATTATTATTTTCCCTGAAAGGTGTTGGTGAAGGGGGTGGGGGTTTGTGGGGAGGGGGAAAATGAAAATTGTGTCCCCCCCCCGTCCACCCCCCCCCCCCCCCAGCATTTCCACCCCTGTCGGAATAAATCATGGTTTGTCGGAACCAGGAGGAGTTGGAGCTCATATTTGCAGGGTGGCTAGCCCCAGACTCGATGTTGATGCTGATATACTTTTTTTGGAATTCACGCAAATATTTGC
>WBZZ01003207.1:70000-77500 GCA_019918135.1 Paulinella micropora
ATCCATCTATCTATCTATCTATCTATCTATCTATCCATCCATCCATCCATCCATCTATCTATCTATCTATCTATCTATCTATCTATCTATCTATCTGTCTATCCATCTATCCAGCTATCTTTCCATCTATCCATCTATTTATATGTATACAGAGATTGTATACATATAAATACATCTAATACTCCATGTTTGGTGCAGGATTAGTGGCGGGTTCCCCGATCTCCGGCAAGGACATGAGCACAAGCGCCCGTCACCATTCTTTCCTCTCTACTGCCTCACTGTTGCCAATATGTCCTCTCTACTGCGTCACTGTTGCCTATATGTCCTCTCTACTGCCTCACTGTTGCCATTACTGCCCCACTGTTTCCATTATATCCTCTCTACTATACTGCAGGAGAGGTTAAGGGTCAAATTCTCTTGCTTGAACGAGGGGAAATCACTTTTGCACACAAGGCCAACCAGGCAGCCAAGCTCGGCGGTCTATCTATCTATCTATCTATCTATCTATCTATCTATCTATCTATCTATCTATCTATAACTGTTCCATGTGTGTGTGTTTGTGTGTGTGTATGTGTGTGTTCATGCATTGTGTGTATGTGTGTGTGCATGCGTGTGCATGTGTGTGTATGTGTGTCAGCCGCGGGTGTGCTGGTCTGTCAAACAGACTCTGTCTGGCCTTACATCATGGCAGACAGCAAGAAAGAAATAGACAGCAAGGTACGCTCTATCTACTTTTCTTCTATAACATGTTGTCCCTTCCCTTGCCTCTCTACTGCCCCTTTTGTCTCCTCCCTCGCCTGTCCATTGCCTTTATCGTCCTCTTCCCTGCCGTTCTACTGCCCTTGTGTCTCCTCCCTTGACTGTCTATTTCCTTTTATTCCCCTGTTATGCCTGCCCCCCCCCCCCCCCCCCCCCCCGCCCTCCCATCCCCCTCCCTTGCCTATTGTTATGCCTGCGCCCCCCCCCCCCCCATATCCCCCTCCTTGCCTATCTACTGCCTTATTGTTTCCTTCGATTTCCTTGCCTGTCCAATTCCTTCTTGTACTGACTTCTTGTCACCTCCCTTTCCTGTCACTTGCATTTTTCTCCCATCCCTTGAAAATAAAACGCTAGGCGCCATCATCAATTATTCTTAAGAGTTAGGAATTTTCTCGTTTGAATTGTCTCGTTTGTGTGTGCAAGGGGGAAGCGCTAGCGACAGTGATGAACAAAGCAGACGGGAAGGCTTTTTCAAGACAGCTATACTACACTATACTACAATATATTACACTATACTACACTGTAAATCTTGTGTGTGGCAGGGGGAAGCGCTAGCGGCAGTGATGAACCAATTGCAAGCAGACGGGAAGGCTTTCCAAACACTGCTGCAGACAGCTATTCTACACTATACTACACTATACTACACTAGACTACACTGTAAATCCTTGTGTGTGGCAGGGGGAAGCGCTAGCGGCAGTGATGAACCAATTGCAAGCAGACGGGAAGGCTTTTCAAGACAGCTATACTACACTATACTATAATATAATTACACTATACTACACCAGACTACACTGTAAATCTTGTGTGTGGCTAATTACACGATACTACACCAGACTACACTGTAAATCTTGTGTGTGGCAGGGGGAAGCGCTAGCGGCAGTGATGGTGAATAAAGCAGACGGGAAGGCTTTCCAAACACTGCTGCAGACAGCCAGCAAGGCAACACACATACACACACACACACAAGCATCATATGTTTTTATTATATTCATTCGTTCATTCATTTCTTGGTTTGCACGTGCACAGGCGCCAAAGGGTTCCACCAAGTCCCTATGCCGCCTGCGTCTCAGGACAGTGGGTCACTCAGTTTTCTCTCTATCTCTAAATAGAACGATGCTGAGAATCATACATTTATTTTCGCCAAATTTGACGGACATTACGGTAAAAAGGCGATGTATGACATAGTCCGAATGGTTTGTAGGGCGCAAACTTGGTTGTCCGGTCTGCCAGTGTGACTTTGAGCTTAAGGAAGAAGCCGTCAAGTCTGTTCTCCTATCCTATCCTATCCTATCCTATCCTATCCTATATTATACTATCCTATACTATCCTATCCTATATTATACTATCCTATACTATCCTATCCTATCCCATCCCATCCCATCCTATTCCTATCCTATCCTATCCTATCCTACCCCATCCTACCCCATCCTACCCTAACCTACCCTATCTTATCCTATCCTATCCTATCCTATCCTATCCTATCCTATCCTATCCTATCCTTATCCTTATCCTTATCCCTATCCTTATCCTTATTCTTATACTTATCCTTATCCTTATCCTTATCCTTATCCTTTCCTTTTCCTTTTCCTTTTCCTTATCCTTATCCTTATCCTTATCCTTATCCTTATCCTTATCCTTATTCGCATCCGTATCCTTATCCGTATCCTTATCCGTATCCTTATCCTTATCCTTATCCTTATCCTTATCCTTATCCTTATCCTATCCTATCTGATTCGAATTCCTTTTCAAACGCAGTCAGCCCTAAACTCAAACGCTTTGTTCTCAGCTGGTCCTTGTGTCTCATATTGCGTCTTCTCTATCTAGATCTCGGTGTGTGGTGTAGGTTGCCCTGTGCGCACGTGTTCCATCAGGAGTGTATTGTGCCCTGGCTCAAGCAGGCAACCATAACCACATACTATAATAATGTTCTCGGAAATTAGCAACAAAAAGGAGGCAGTAATTTCCATCCAAATTCAGCAAAAATTATGATAACCAGCATTTATCTGTGTATTGTGCCCTGGCTCAAGCAGGCAACCATAACCGCATAGAATTAATTTCCTGTAATAGATAGATAGATAGATAGATAGATAGATAGATAGATAGATAGATAGATAGATAGATCGATCGATCGATCCTTTTGCGTTGCCTATTCAAACGGGCGTGGTTATCAGAATCAGCAGAATGTTTTTAACCATAATGCCTGAAAAAAATTGGTGTAAACAAATTGTAATTCTCAGATTCGTCCTCACATGAATGTATGCATGTTTTGTCAGACGTCCCTGTGTCCATTATGTCGCTTTGAGTTGCTAATTGTGTGCATGTTCTGTTTAGACGTCAATGTGACCATTGTGTCGCTTCGAGCTGCCCATTGTGCCTGTTCTGTTTAGACGTCCACGTGTCCCTTTGACTTTCCAATTGTGTGCATGTTTGTGCTAGACGTCTCCGCGTGTCCCTTGTGCCTTTGAGTTGCCTCTTGTGTGCATGCTCTGTTAGACGTCGACGTGTCCATTGTGTCGCTTTGAGCTGCCCACAGAAGCGCCACGGCCCCGCTCCGAGGTTGGTGAATACATATCTGGACAGATATATAGGTAGCTGGATAGATAAACAGATAGATAAATGGATAGATAGATAGATAGATGGATGGATAGATAGATAGATAGATAGATAGATAGATAGATAGATAGATAGATAGATAGATAGAGAGATAGAGAGAGATAGAGAGAGATAGATAGATGGATAGATAGATAGATAGATAGATAGATAGATAGATAGATAGATAGATAGATAGATAGATAGATAGAGAGATAGATAGATACTATTAATATCTAGTGTCGCTTTGAGCTGCCCACGGAAGCGCCACGGCCCCGCTCCGAGGTTGGTGAATAGATAGCTGGATAGATAGCTAGATAGATAGATAGATAGATAAATAGATAAATAGATAAATAGATAGATAGATAGATAGATAGATAGATAGATAGATAGATAGATAGATAGATAGATAGATAGATAGATAGATAGATAGATAGATAGATAGATAGATAGATAGGCCCCGCTCCGAGGTAGTGAATAGATAAGTTGGTAGATAGATGGATAGGTAGCTGTGTAGACAGGTGGGGAGATAGATATAGGTATAGGTATAAATTTATTTATTATCTGTACATAGGCGCAGCGCGCAGTCCTTATTGATGACACCATGGTCTCCTAGCACGCTTGTCATTGCTATTGATTATTATTTCTCGATATTTAAAAGATCATAGTACTATTACTAGTACCGGGTACTCAGTAATCATTACTTGTAACAGAAACAATCTTTGCATTGCTGCGGCCGACCGAACGCACAGACAAATGTACATATAGAAGAAATACACCCTTCAAACTTTAA
This sequence comes from Paulinella micropora, assembly GCA_019918135.1. Lineage (NCBI taxonomy): Eukaryota > Cercozoa > Imbricatea > Euglyphida > Paulinellidae > Paulinella > Paulinella micropora. The sequence continues at coordinate 74,142 of WBZZ01003207.1, forward strand.
AAACTTGACACCTAGACTTATATAATAAAAGTATTTGCGAAAAGTTTAATGAATCGGATCACACCTCAATAACACAGACAATAGCTGCTGTAGCATTGAGAGGTTCTGCTTCCTACCACAATCAGCGACCCCGCATTGAGTTACAGGCGTGACTCGAAGCTTCCTCAGCCATAAATTTTATCAGTGCGCATGTTAGACAATCGTCTTCAAACTTCTCTCCTTTTTTACGCGAGCACTGTTTCAATTAATAAAATCATCACTCGCGACTTGTAGATAATTATTGTATTAATATATTGTGAGAATGAAGCATCCGATATATGAACACTGAAATACACTTCCACCCAGCCGCAAACAGCTCAGTTGCTATTGCCAGACGAATCTCAGCCTACGGTGACCGGCGCGGCTGCTCTCCACGCAGCTCCTTAATGCTAAGCTAGCCCTGACCAAAGCTGAGCATGTTAGGTAATAGGTTGGTATATAACAGGAGTACTGAGTAACCAATATCTCCATGTATTTATTAATAACCGGGTTATGCTGTTAGATCCTGTATCAGCCTTGAACATTCAATGCCGCTTTGTGGACCGAGCGGATATATCTGCCCCCACAAATGTGTTCAGCTATTGTTTCGGTCTTACTATATCTTAGTAACCATTCGTTTCAGTCGTCCGTTTCTGTAGACAAGATGTATTAAGACCCCAGGTCTTACCCTCAAGTTACGCCGGAGCTCAAGAATAAAAAGGAATTTAATAATAATACTGAACCGCCACAACTTGTTCAAAGCTAACCTCCACTTCTGTATTAGTTATAGAAAGGGAAGCCAGAATTGAACCCAAACAACAAGCCAGAGGGAAAAACCGTTATGGTAAAAACGGAGTGTCCCTTTGACACAGGTCAACAGACACGATGCGCCGGCCTTCACAAATGCCAAAACATATCTAAAACGACATCACATAAGTGCAATTTCCCTTATTTAGCCATCATCATGATGATAAATTCCCAGTCACGGGGAAAACAGCCAAATTTCCATAACTTCAAACGGTTACTACATTTGCTACAAAAGGTTCGGGTCAACACTATTAATGTGGGAGGTTAATCAATAAGGATGCCACAGCTTTGTGTACGTGAACTTACATCCTAACAACCTTCACCACTCTGGTAAACGGTCACGTTAAGTGTAAAATATAGGATTTAAGGCACTATGGGATCCAAGCTTCCAAGCTTCGCCCCATACCCCTTATCCTAATACAACATTCAAATCAGAAGTATTCTTCAAAACCGCAAATGTAATAAGAATTCATCTTAAAATACATTTAATAACAAGGAATCACTTCCACAAGTGAATTCCAGTAAAACCAATAGCGTAATAACGATGTAGTATACCGTGGGTGTTACATAGCACCCCTTCCCCCTCCTTTGAGATCGCTCGATCTCAATTCCTGGAGTAATACCAACGGAGACTACATCTACGTTGATCTCGTCAGTACCAGCTTATGGGGGAATCCCAGCCGATTGTCCACCATCCCAAGAGCTATCCATGCTCGAACCTCGATCAAATCTTACCAAGAGCCATCCAACAGATTAAAGGCTTGTGCTTCATATGGGCTAAGTTCCTAGACTTAATGTTGCCCGAAGATCGTGAACTAACACTTGGAAAGTCCACGTCCCCTAAACCTACGCGCGCAATTTCCAGAAGTTAAAGTCCCATAGTCTGATCGACCACCAAGCAGACCCTGTGTCAAACGTGAATGGTGCCTTGGCCCCGAGATCCAAATTGACCGAATCCCAAATTCCAAATCTTAAAACGACGATGGTCTTCTCGCCGAGTTCTCCTCCCGTACTGTGTCCGTAAAGTTTTATAGTTGAGTAGGATCCCCAGTACTCGATATTCCACACATATGGTCGATGTGTGCCCAACTGTCATCCCCCGACCCGAATTCCGTTCCCCCATCCATTTCCGCATCCTCGATGCTATCCCCTTACTTCAGGCTCGGGTGTTTCTTCCCACGCACCGTCTCAGTCGCGTGTGCACCCCCGATCAGCCTTAAGTCTACCCCGCTCTGCTTGAGCACGTCCGCATTATTATGATACCCTCTGCGGGATCTGCCCGTCATGTAGCTCGAAGGGGTAATCCAGCACTCCCCTCGGCCACGCCGAAATTGTCCATGCATCGTGATCCTGTCTTGGCATCCCAAACTTCCCTGTTTGCAGAATCCCACCACACCGGGACATACTCGCGGTACAGTACATCCGGTTCTCAACCGTATCCTTATCCCAAGACCGGTAAAATGCAGCATAGGTGGAAGGCCCGATTCCTAAGCGCACTGTCTGACGATCGAGTCTTCCTCGAATCCTTAGCCAGTCCCACCACCTTCATCACAAAGAGGACGTCCTTGTCTCCTTTTGTAACAAATCTGATTGGGGGCCTGACCAGATAGAACTGATCCAACTCCCACGTCATCCCCAGTACCTTGTTACCTCCCTTCCACAACTTGTGCTGGACTTCGGGAATCCACCTGCGAGGGTCCAACCGGTCCCTTCGGCTCCGCCTGCACATCCGTCTTCCTACGCTTACCCGGCCGACTTCCCGGCTCAGAGTAGATCAGATCATTATCCGCCGCCCTTTTGGCCGTCTCCGTGGGTGGCCTGCGACTTGTTTCCGACCCCTTCTCTCCGGCTCCGGGCTTTTTGGGGTTTATCAGGCCCTCGCCCTCCTCGGGGCTCAATGACTGTCCCCCCCAGGCCCTGCCCGTCCCCGGGTTTACCACCATCGGGTTCCTTATCCGTCCCCAACTTAGGAGGGTCCCGAAACTCCCCCATTTCCCTAACGAGCGCTTCTTGGAGCGTCTCGTTCTCCATCAGGAACGGATCGTACTTGATGAGGCGTCGAACATTAACAATCTTGTTCTCTCCCCTGCCTCTAATCCGATAGTTAAAAGGCACTTTCTGTTGGACTACCTAATAAGGCACCTTCCAGTGCACAAACATCTTAGAAGGTATGCCCTTCGACCTGTGGGTAATACAACATGACAATGTCCCCTGTCTTATATGTTACCATCCTGCTCCAAGGGCTCTTTGCTCAGCCTGCGGGCCTGCTCCGCCAGCCTTGCCTGCCTCACCGCTTGCATTGCCTCCATGGAAACACGCATACGGACCCCCCAGAGCTCGTCCTCATCCATCATAAGCCCAGGCCTATCCTGATACACCAAGTGATGAGGCATGCGCGTCACCTGCTCCTGCCCAAACACCACCTGATACGGGGACGTACATTCCGCCCCCGCCCCAAGGGCCTTCGACTGCATCGCATTCATCGCGAATACAAAGCTTGGGACCACCTCTCTCCACAAGAGCTGACTCTTCTT
>WBZZ01003207.1:82500-118450 GCA_019918135.1 Paulinella micropora
GACAGAGATCGCGAGAGAGAGAGACAGAGATCGCGAGAGAGAGAGAGAGAGAGATAGATAGAGAGAGAGAGAAAGAGAGAGAGAGAGAGAGAGAGAGAGAGAGAAAGAGAGAGAGAGAGAGAGAGAGATAGAGAGAGGAGAAATTTGTGTGTGTTTGTGCATTCATAGTGTTATGTATGTATGTAGGCCGAGTTTTTGTTATCATATTGGTATGTATGTGTGTAGACCGGGCTTGCATACATACATACATACATACATACATACAGACATACATACATACACACATACATGCATACATACATACATACATACATACATACATGTTTTTGTTATCATATTGGTATGTATGTGTGCAGACCGGGCTTGCATACATACATACATACATACATACATACATACATACATACATACATACATACGTACATACAGACATACACACATACATACATACATACAATACCTGTGGATAACTTTAAGTGATATTCTGGCATACATACATACATACATACATACATCCTATCATACATGCATGTAGGCGGAGGTTGTAGTACGAGATTACTACACCGTCTGTGTACATATATACATACATACATACATAATGTCATACATGTATTTACGCGGAGGTTGTCATATGGGATTACTACCCGTCAAGGCTATATATGTATGTATATATGTATATATGTATGTATGTATGTATGTTTCTATGTATGTATGTATGTATGTATGTATGTATGTATGGACAAGCTCCGCCTACATACATGTCTGATGGTATGACTCAAGACGTATCTCCTTCAATTGAAGCAATCCTGGACTGAAATTGCCCACAGGCAAAACCAGATTTAGAGGGCGTCAGACTCTTCATCATCAGGTGATACCTAAGTGTTGGACAAATTAACCGTTGATGACATTTGCCGGAGTGTGGCTAGCCAAACAACCTCGCGATCGGGGAGTCATGATCACCTCATGTCTTCCAGCTTTTGCGAGTGAATATGTACGATTGTTCAGGATTTTATAATCTCAATTAACCTCAAGGAAAGGAACCCTACACGTTTTGACCAAGTTCAATCTTCTTTGATCGTTGAGCATTATCTTGCAACCATCATATCTTCACCCTTTTGTCTCTTTCCGTATTCTTACTTTAGTACTATGAATGTTAGTATTCTCATTTTACTTCACTTTAATTATTTTATTTTATTTTATTTTATTTTATTTATTTGAAGATGCGGGTCACGAGCTAGCGATTTGTGGATGACCAGAGGTCACCAATACTTGCACAAATAACTTCATTAAATAGAAGGCCGAGGCGTAGTAGTAGTAGTAGTAGTAGTAGTAGTAGTAGTAGTAGTAGTAGTAGTAGTAGTAGTAGTAGTAGTAGTAGTAGTTAAATCAATAGCTCTTGAGCTAACGATTTGTATGGATCGACGATTTCTTTATTTTGCTTTCTTGTATTGATTGAAATTTTGATTTTTTTATTTTGCTGTTTTAACGCTTCGTATTGAAAGTTCAAACTATCAATAGGAGAGCGAATCGTTTTTATAATAGCCATTTTGAGGGTGCGAAAAAATGGTATTAAAAAAACGATATTATACTACTTACTACTACTACTACTACTACTACTACTACTATTACCACTACTATTACTACTACTACTACTACTACTACTTCTACTACTACTACTACTACTACTACTACTACTACTACTACTACTACTACTTCTTACTACTACTACTACTACTACTACTACTACTACTACTACTACTACTACTACTACTACTACTACTACTACTACTACTACTACTACTACTTACTACTACTACTACTACTACTACACTAGGCCTAGGCCTTCGGTTTAATGAAGTTAACAATTTAACCTCTGGTCGACTCTTAATCTCGCTTTTAAATAAAAATAACAATCAAGCAAAAATTTTTTCCGCTTTACTTTTTACTTTTAAATAAAAACAAAATCAATACGAGAGCACAAAACACCCCAAAGAGCTCTCTATCCATAATCTAGATTATAGATTTAGCACGCACGAAAAACATATATGTATTGTAAAAAGAAAAATTTCGTTTTTGATATAGATGGAACGCAAACAGAAGAGAGCGGAATATGTAAAGGAAAGAAGAAAACAGAAATATACATGTGTATGTGGTAAAGTAATAGGGATATATGGAAAATATCAACACGAAAAATCTGACTTTCATAGAGACTACTTCGCAGAGAAAGAAGAGGTTATGATAGGAAGTTTTGGGATGAACAGAAAAACAAAGCATTAGAGGAATATTCATAAATGGCAAATTTGTGAAGAAGCAATTGCACAACTTAAATTAAGGGTGATGATTGTATTAAATAATCATTTAATTTAAAATGTAAAACCATTTAAAGAAATAAATTATATTACTTATAATATAGATATGGGGAGACACAAGAAATATCTCACACCTGAGGACAAACGAAAGGCTAACTCCGAAAAGGCTCTTGCATATTACAAAAGAAATAAGGATGAAATTAATCAAAAGAGGAAGGAGCAATTACAAGAACGAAACAGAAAACTTAAAGAATATGAAGAAATGAAGGCGAGAGGAGTATAAAAAAAACAAAAAAACGAAAAATGATTTTTTTTGTTATGAATGAATTTCATGTTAAAGGTAAGACAATCTTATATATATAAAAAGGTAAAACAATTTAATTTATTTTCATTATTTTTATATCCTCACTAATATAAAAGTAAAATATGCCACCACCATTACCGCCCAGACTAACGAAGGAAAATGTAGAACTAGCGAAGGTAAGGGCGAAGTTGAGGAAAACTACAACAAGAGAAAACATAAGGGAATTTAAAGTAGTAGAGTTAAAATCTAGGCGAGACAATAGATTAAACTCGCTTACATACGAGAAGCAAGGATTAGACATAAACTTTTATGATACTGACGCATTAGAGCGAAAGGTTCTACTTCCTATACTATTAGATGCGAAAAGAAATAGTATGACAGGAAATGCTGATGTTTATATCACTATAACATACATAACAGACCACGAAGAATTAAATAGATATTATAAAAAGAAAACATTTAATTCTTTTCAAATAAAAAACTATGATGATTTTATTGAAATGTTGAATGAGTTTAACATAAACAATATTGAAGCATCTGGATTAGGTTATGATCGAATCATTGAATATGCTAAAGTAGTAGTAATTCAAGAAAACGAAGAGGCGGTTGTTATGAAGGAAAAAACAAATCTAAAAAAACAATATCGGAAGAAAATATATTAATTTTAATATCTCCCGCTAGCAAAAATAATAATTGTTTATTCTTCCTTTGTAAAGACGTTCTTAATATGCCACTTATTAACAGAAAAAGATGTAATGATATGAGAATGCTCAATTCCATTTTCTACCGCCGTAAAAATCCTTAATACTTTGATAAAAGAAGGAAAGACATATGAAATAACAAACGCCTTAACACGAGAAACTATAAGCACAAATAACATCGGAGAAGAAGCAGACATTATGATTTACTTAGAAAATAACTATTATTTCGGATTAACTAAAAGATATTAAACAAAAATACGAACAATGTTTAAGGAAATATGTCAAAAAACACACTTGTAATCCAAAAATGATAAATTATGTGAACAGAAAAATTTTGAAGAACGGACGAAGACATTTGATAACCAAATTTGAGAAGGATAAAATAAATAACAAAGATGAAGTTCTTCATTACGACATTGAAACTTTTAGAAATAACACGCTTGCTGACGGCTTTGATATTCACGACTGCTAAATAGTCGGATATACTCAAGTGACGGAAGGATTTCAATATTTCGCTGCTGTTGATTGTATTTCTAAATTTCTTGATTTAGTATTAGAGAGAGGAAGAAAGTTATCATTAGAATGGGGTAATAGAATGCTTCATAATCCAGTCAAGAAAGTAGCAGGAGTAAGAAAGAAGAGAAACAAAGATGAAGAAGAACTAATTTTATATGTGAGTAGTTTTAACGGGGCGAACTTTGACCACTACTTTATTAAACAGGAATTAATAAGGAGACGTATTAAACCAAAATCACATATGATTAATGAGTGCTCAATAATCTCTTTACAATTTGAAAATATTAAAATGTGTGATATTTGTAAGCATACTCAGGAACATTAAAAGAAAACTTAGAAAATATGAAATGTAAAATTCTTACAGGAGATTTTCACCACGACAAGGGAACTACTTGGGAAACAATAAGTGAAGAATTAAGAAATAAGTGTCTTGAATATTTGAAGTGTGATGTTATGGCGTTAAAAAAGTTATATGACAAAATAAACACAGAGATATTTGAAAAACACTCGGTGAATTTAACTTCATATATTTCAACTTCAATCCTTGCTTTCAATATCTAGAAGAAAATGATTGATGGTAAGCAACTATTGAACAAGAGAATGCATTTAGAAAAGCAGTTATCGGAGCAAGAACATATTTTCTTTGAAAGTGTTGGTCTGTCTGGAAGGCTTGGAGCTGCCTTGCGGGGGTGTCAGTAGAGCCTATCGTCAAATCTTTGTACTCCCCTCGCGTTTGAGACGATGGATGCACATGTGCAGAAATGCATTCGCCATTGACTGAGAAACACTATTATTACTATTTAAATTATTATTATTTTTATCCAAGCAAAAACAGATTTATTTCAAAATAATACAATGACTACTTAGCGGGTAAAATCACATTTGATGAATTAATCGATTATTTAGTTGATGCGGATGTCGTATCTTTATACCCAACAGCGGTGCTTAATTTATTTATGGTTGGAGGAATTAAATCTGCTATCGCACCATTTGATTATAATAATCTTCCTATCAGTATTTACAATGTTGATTATATCTCAGCAAAAGACATATAACATTCAAGAATAGGACAGAGAAATCAAATGGGTTCATTAAAGTGGAATTTAGCAGATATGAAAGACCAATGGCTTACAAGTATTGATATTGAAGATATGGTTAAGGAAGGCTACGATATAATAATTCATAAAGGATACTATACAGAGGAGGCAGAACCAGTTTTCAAAGAATATATATTAGAAATGTTTAAGGCGAAAGAAAATAGCGAAAAAGGCACACCAAAATATATTTGCCAAACTATTTATGAATTCGTTACACTGAAAGATGACACAACGACCTATCCCAACTGAAGCAGAACATATTAAATCAAATGAGGAGTATTGGAAATTTTGGACGAAAAATTATATATCCGATGTGATTGAATTCAAAGAAAGACTGAAACAAACTTTGGCACGTATCTGGAATTCCTAGAAATGAAGTAATAATTGAAGAAAGTATTACAAAGCATTCTCACTACGGAGCATTTATTCTAGCATATAGTAGGCGAATTATGTATAACTACATAAAAGAGGCTAATCCAAATAAAGATATAGAGGCTGATTTCTATTACACCGATACCGATAGTCTAGTGTTGCATGTTAGGTTTGCCAAACTAATCAAAAGACTTGGTGATAAATCTCTTGGAGGAATAACAGACGACTTAGGAGATTGTTGTAAGATAATAAGAGGAATATGGATTGCTCCTAAATTGTATATGTTAGAATTTACAACGAATGAAGCCTTTCTCCCTTACCTTACTAAGAATGACTTGAAACATAAAGACAAAGGTGTTCATATAATTGAATGCTACGAAAACGAAGGAGTAAAAAAGAGATACTACCATCTCAGAGGTAAGGGGTTGAATTCAAAGGGGCTAAATCCAAAAGTATATGAAAAGATAGATTTAGGTGAAAGCATTGAAAACGTTAGAGATTTTCAAATGAAGAAAATTTATTTATCACGAAATAGCAAACAGCAAATACCTTGAATGAGTTATTGATAAGCCATACCTTGAATGGGTTATGAAACAGCCGTGGTTTGAGAAATTTACTGACATTAAAAGTGAAGTAAAAAAATATTTACAATAAAAAATAAAATTTACTTTATATAAACAATGACCGACCTAAGCACCAAACAAGACTACTTGAATGAAATTGAAAAATGGAACATTGACAGCGAAATTAAGAAACCCTTTATTAAATGGACTAAACCCGACATTGTTTCTTTCTATGAGCAATATAAACCACGTGATGACAATGTGAAAGTAGTTATACCACCATTGCAAGATAAATCAACATTTGCCATAACTGACAAAGAAGAAAGCACACCTTTTAAGACAACTGATTTAAAAGAGACCAGTATCACTGGAATCAAGGCAAATGTAATTGAAGAGATAGAATCCAAGAAGGCACCTTGTAAAGAGTGTCAGAAAAAAAATGTGTTATCAGTTTCAATTGATGATGATAGATTTTGCGATGTGGTATGTGTGCTTTCATTTCTAGAAAAAATAAAGAAATGAATGAAGTTAGAAAAAATAATTTTATCAAGTATTTTAAAAAGTGATATTTGAAAATCCACACTTCCATTTTCGTTTTTTTTTTTTTTTGCTTTCAAGGGTTTTCTAACCAAGTAAAAGCATACTGAATACTTATAGTCTGGTTTGTAGTAGCCTGTGCTGTTATAGTTAGCCTTTTGCTTGGCAACATATCATCTAAATCATAATCATTAAAATCTATGCTTTGAGCATCATTCGTATTCACAAATACAACGGCAATAGTTTCCACCAGCAATAGTTGCGGTAGTATCAAATGAAACCAGACTTGTATTAGTATTGTTTTCAGCATAGACTGCACCAGTAAGGGTAGCATTTGTTATTACTTTAATGAGTACACCAGATTAACCTTCTGTATTTAAGACATTTAGCAGTCTAGGATACACTATACTTTAATTAGCAATAGTGTTTCCAATAATATTAACATTATTCCTCATAGTAAAAGCATGAGTTGCTACATTCGTCGTATTTGCTGTTCTTTCATAAATAAATGGAATACCTCTTATGATTTCAGTTCCTTCAATGAAGCGCCCAACACTGGCAATTCTAAGATTTTGGATTTGTGGATTAGCACCAACGGATAACGAAGCCAAGAATGGTAAAGTAGTAATATTAAGAGATGTAGCAGTTTTGCTGTTAGCATATCGTATAGCATGGACTAGTTGAAATAGCCCCGTGTTTGGATTTTCAATATAAAATGATATCTGACCGAAACCTAAGTATTGATATTTAATCTGAAATACATTACCCTTACTGAAATCAATGGCTGGTAAGTAATCTGTTCCATCTGCTTTATCTACATTCCATTGACTTTGTTTAACCTCGGTAATGACATTAGAGTTGTTTAATTGGTATATTTTCATTACACCATTTTCTCTTGAGAAGAAAAATCCATCCGTTAAGAAGGAATCACCAATACCTACATAAGATGAATTCCGCCTGCTTCATTTGTATTCCACAAAGCAGTAAATCTGACACATACAGCCATACCAGCACGATATTTAATTTTCTTTTTTGTTTCAATGAATAATCTTGAACCTCCAACTGCCTGTGTTGTTAGATATGCCATAGCACTCTTTTGCTCTAATGTAGCATTAGTAGTGCTTGTGTTCCACTTAGAGGTATTTACGTTATACATAAATGTTTCTTGTAAAATCGGTGTGTATTGTGATGTTGCTAATTCGCAAAATGCTGTTTTTTCAACATTAGTCTCAAGAAACCCATCATACCTGATGAGACATTGATATTTTATAATTGCGCTCACAATCTGACTGATCGTCAGATATCACGCTTATTATAAAATATCGTTTTTTATTTTAAGAAAATAATGAATCTATTAATTTTTCACGATATTTGAAAAACACACGAGAATGAGTGAAACGAATGAGAGTGTGGATTTTCAAATATCAACTAATTGTAATCATATTCGCCTTAACCTGTACCTCCCGCTGAGTAATGGCCACGGTGTAATGGTTGTAAGCAGCAACCACAGTGGTCGCAATAAATTCCCATCGTCGCTCAGTATCAAGACTTAAACCGCTGATTTCATTTTGGTCTTTGCTCCATAGCGGGCGGGTATTATCCCAAGCATCAACCCAGAACCAATTGTATTTATACACATCGTTATTCAACAAGGCCGAACCCTCAACCTTGGCTTCCAATACATATAGTCTTCTTCGCTCGCAGTGTCAATGTTGAATTCTTGCTGGCGGGAACCATCCAGAGTAGTGTAAAACTTGACAACCTTAGCAGCGGCACGATTATCGTTGTCATAGGCTGTGTTTTTTCTTTCTTCTGTGTTAAAAACAGAGTGATAAATCTTCTTCAAACGGCGACCATGGCCTCTGTCAAATCGAATAATAATGTTTTGGCTTGTGCTTGCTTGTGTTGTATTCTTATAAACATAAGGATAATCAATATTGAAGTTCATGCCTTCGGGGCTAGCAATCTTCTGCTGGATTGATTGAATGACATCAGGGTTCGTTTCAACCGCAAGAAACAAGGCAAGATTGGTGACATCAGCAGATACAGCCATAGGCATGGTAGCATTTAGTGCGGCAAGATAAGCAGTGCTAATACAAGTAGCCACACCATTCGTCACCGTATAACCGGTTCTGTCAGTAGCACCCCACACAATCCGCATAGTCAAAATTTCTGGAAACATAATAGTCTTATCAAGTGCAAAAATAGTGTTAATAATCATACCCAAAGGAATTTTAACATTAATGGCCAAAGCGGCATTCGCTCCACTTCCCACAAGATACTTCGCCTCGTTGTAATTAACATTTACGGCGGATAGTGCTCCAACTCCAGTCGTTAGAGCAGCATCATCATGACGACGAGCAGAAATCACTGGCTGACGCAATAGACCCTGAGTAGAGGCGGCAACATCGTTAGCACCATCAGTCGCCGCACGAAATGCTGTTCTAGTTGCTTCAACAGCACTAATGTTAATCAAGTCGTTAGCATTACACTTTTGGAGCATACACCCCCAACCACTAGCATCGCCGTGGTTAGGAAGGTCTAGGAAATCCTTCAAAGTCATTTCTGGTTTCCACAGCATTTTAGTTACCATTCTGAGATGGTTAAGGTCGCACAGATAAAACCGCTACGGGTCTGAAGTTGTATCTGGCTAATTTGTGAAAGGCAGTCCATAAAAATTCTAGTATAAGTGTTGGCAGGAGCCGCTCTCATAGTATAAGTAAAACTCAAATAAGACCTAGCGAGATTAAAAGGTCAAAACTTCGTTCTTGTCCGCCAGCAGTGGTGACTTCAAATGTTCCAGAACCCTCACAAGGGGCGAGTTTATTCAAACGATAAGAAGCACTGATGTAGTCAGTCTTACTGAAGTCTAATTCTCCGCCGTGCTGAGTTGGCATTTTTTGTTTTTTCTTTTTGGTAGCGTAAATTAACTAATTCACTGGAATATATTTATAGAAAAAATAAATAATTCTAAAATTAAATTAATTAACGGGTTTTTAACACATTGAAAAATGATGTAAATAAATTAAAATAATTCGTCTCTCTGTAAATCAACAATGTCATAACGATACCCAAACCATTAATATTTATAGCCTGATCGTTTTCGTCTGTAAGATAAAACCGATACACATTATTTGAACTGGCAGATAATTTCTTACCATACTCAGACCCACTTCCGTCGTATATAATGGCTCCAAATGGAATTTCATTCGCCGTGTATATTTCTTGTAGCACGTGATTATCTCCTTCCCCCACTAAGTCCGATTGAAGGTATAAAGTCTTTTCGCCAGTTAAAATAATTACGTTTGGTGATTTAACAAAATTATGAGCAAAGAAATATGTTGAATTTCTATCAAACCCCATAACCTCGTGAATACGGGCATCATCATCAAATATAAACCGCGGTTGAATACCTCCGTTATTTGAAACACTGACTGTTAATTTGCCATCCTCTGGGTCTATGTTGGTATTATTACTGGATACAACATAGGTATAATTATTTGGGCTGTCTGCGGTTAGCACCTCCGACAACTTATTTTTTAGATTGTTCATTGTGTAGTTTCCCTCAGGTATCGTAATTAAAGCCTCATACCAGTCTTCGCTAAGTGTAAAGGTATTATATGGTGAAGCCACAGAGTAATAAGATTTTGGAACATAGATATGAAGAATTTTACAATGTGTGGGATTGTCTAGCCCCTTCATATTGACTTCGTGTGTGAAGTCGCTATCTGTGCCAGTTATTCGGTTTTTACTATTTATGTAATAGATACCACTTGCACGGCCTCCCTTATAGTCAATTGATATAGATATTTTAGAATAGCGCTTTCGTTTCACTCTCGCTTATTCTAAAACATCGTTTTTTTTTATTTTAGAAAAAATTAAATAGTATACGATATTTGTAAAACACACGAAAATGAGTGAAACGAATGAGAGTGTGGATTTACGAATATCTTTTATAAAAAGGTGTCAAAACCATACCCATTCTGTGCTTTTAATTTCTCCGCTTCTTCTTCTTTTAGGTCTGTATATCCACTAGCAAACTTAAACCTGTTTCCTTTCACCCGCTCCATTAAAAATCTCATACTATGCCAACCGCACGTGTCTGAGGTGTTTGATTGTTGCTTTACTTGATTGACCTTCATTAACAAATAACTATCGGGATGGCTTTTGTCTATTAGTTGTTTCATTTGTTGTTGGAAGTCTTCAGTAGGTTCATAAAGTGCTAATGGGTCATAGACTTCAACACTCCTGTCTTTATCTAGACTTATCCATACTGCGATCCAATGAGACCCCGCTTGTTTGTGATTGTCCATATTCATAATAAATCCATATCGCTTTCTGCTTCCTGGCTTCAACTTGTAAATTTCATCACAGGCTATTGCTCCGAGATACCATCCATATTTTTTCAAAATCAGATATACAAAAACAGATACCATCCAATATTGTTCGTTAGAGTATTTACAAAATCATGTTTGTTCATTGTGTGTTTGCAATCTTTGCGGGCTAAATATTTTTTAATTATTTTTATTGAAAATACCTTATCAATTAATTCTTCTATTGTCTTTGCTCCATTCCCTTTTTGTTTAACATTTCCAACATTTTGGAAATACCCCATAAACTCTTCATATCTAGCATAATCCGCTACTTTTCTTTTTACGTTTTCCTTTTCATTTCCAACATCAATATTAAACCTTTTAATCATGTTAATTATCCACTTTCAAGTGTCTTTGTAATTTCATTTTTTATGTCCATCACTATCTAGTCTCTTTTTTAAAAGCCTGTGCTAACTCTTTTATAGTAATGTTAGGGTGATAAGTTTTTGAAAATGCAGAGATTAAAAATTTAATTAATTTGTAAATGTTCAAAATGCTTACTCTTTTCTTCTGCTTTCTTTTCTTCCCTTTCAAGTTTTTCTTTATATTCTTCTGCTGACTTTTTCTGTTCCTCTAAAGATGTCGCTGTGGCTATAGCCGTCTGAATATCTTGGCTGGCTTTTTGTAAGTCTTTACGACTAATCTTTTTTATGAACTTATCTGTATATCCTGCTAATTTCAGTGTTTCAATATCTTTCTGCTTTTGCTTTTTTTCTTCCTCATATTGCTCTTTCGTTTTCAATGGTGCTTCATCTCCTAAATTAGGTAATTGTGGTGCTTGTGGTGGTGCTCCTAATGGCGGTGTTTGTGGCGGTGCTCCTAATGGCGGTGCTTGTGGCGGTGCTCCTAATGGCGGTGCTTGTGGCTGTCCATGTTGTGGTGGCATAATATATTGATATTTGTGGTGGCGGTGGTAATGCTTGTATCCTATTTTTTCTGTCTTCTTCATATTTTACATATTCTATGAGTTTTTGCTCCCTTCTTAGTTCTCTGGCTTTTTGTTCTTGCCGTTCATTAATATTCGCTAGTTCTCTTTTGTGTTCCCTATCCATTATATCTTGTCTTTCTTTAGCATCTGCGTCTACGCTACGCTCTTGCCTCTTCTTTTCTTCTTCTATCTCATCCCTTTTCTTCTTTTCCTTTTCTTCCTCGTCATGTATTAACTCATATTTCTTTTGTAAGTTGCTTTGTATCTGGTTTCGGTTCTCGTGTTCAAGACGATTGAAATCAGATTTGATTATTTTTTCCCTTGGTTTGCGACTAACCCTTTGCGACTTTGGAGACGCATGTGTGCGAACGCCACGCTCGCGTGGCTTATTACCAATATATTTCATAAAAAGTTTAACGATTTGTAATGTGCTTAAATCATTTGTTTTCTTACCAAAATGAAGATAATATTTTTTACCCTTCCGGATAATATAAGGCCTCCCGCTCTTATTCCTATAAACCCGCGGGGGTCTTACCTTAGCCTTTGTTATTTTAGAATTGCTCTTCATGCTTCGCATTATCGCTTATTCTAAAACATCTATTTTTCTTTATTAAAAAAATTAATCTGTTTTCGATGGTTATCAACAAACGGGAAATCTGGCGATTAGCCAGATAGGAGTGTAGTTGATAACTATCAGCGAAACTTTACAGCCCCTCCTCGTTGCTTACCATAACCAAGTTTTGCAGCAGTTGAACCAATACGAGATGTATATGGAACCCCGACATCGCCAAGGGCATTAGCGGTCTTTGAAATAATCTTGTTATCGCGAAGGAATTTATTAACAGCCATTGCGGTTTTTCCGACCTTAGCCCAGTTAATCTTTCCTCCCTTTTGACCACATCCCTTCTTCTTAGTTTTCTTTTTCCCTCCCTTCTGTGGCATTGATGGATTGTATCCGATGTTATATCCTGATGGTTGTGAAATTATCACTGGTGATACTGGCATATATAATACAGAAAAATAATTATAAAAAATATTATTTTGATATTTGTAAATACCCACTTCCGCTACCGCTCTCGTTTTTGCTTTAATTTCGATGTTTGACAATAAACGATAATGAGCAAAGCGAATGAGAGTGAAATTGTCAAATATCATTACTTAAGACGAAAATTAAAATTCTTCCGTAATTCATCATCAACACTTGAGACATAAAGAAAATTAAATCTCTCCTTTGTAGCCTCGTGATACTTTTGAAGAAAGTAATCAAAATCAAAAGATAAGTCTAAGTGCTTATACACGAGTTCCATTTTGTCCTGAGACTGGCCTGGAAAGATTAATAAATAATCTAACTGCTTAATGGCTTCTGGTCGTAGGTCATTCAGATACTGGCTTGACATAATCACCTTTGATTTATAGTGTCTGTTCTTTTTTAACAAATCACTTACGGACTTGTCTCTTAATCCACTTCCTAAATCGTCCAAAACAAAAACAACCTCAGGTGAAATATACTTGCTTGGTCGCTCTTTTGGTGCCTCCTTTATCTGTTTCTTTTCTTTTCCAAAATATAAAAATTGTGGTTTCTCTATTTCCTCTTCGTCCTGTTTTACTTCTCCTTCGTGTTGCTCGTCCTTTCTGTTCAGTTTGTCAAGTTCATAGTCTATCACATTTACACCATCTGATTTAAGAAAGGTATATATTGCCATTGGGTTTCCCCTGCTCTTAAAGTGCTTAACCATTGCTTTATAAATGTAGTCCTTGTGAATTGTTGAAGCAATAATGACAATACGGGTCTTTCTGTCGGTTGTCCTTTTCAGTATTTCAAAGAGTACTGCTGTTTTCCCGCTCTTCTTACGGGCAAGTAGAAATATGTTGGCATACGGCTCATTAAATAATTTATAGCCCTTGGCTTTTTTGTTTCCTTCGCCTTCCTGCTTCACTGGCTTCACCTTGACATTATTGATTTTTTGCATCCTATACTCTAAGCGAGAAACTCCAAACACACAACAATTCGTCCCGCTAAATTTCCTGTATCAATATTTCCGCTGTCAATTTCAAGGACTTTAAATGTATATTGTCCGTCCGTCCATCCAACGACACCTAAATTATAACTAAGGTTTGAAATGTTTGCTGTGGTGCTGTCGGAGAATGTGCCGATAATTCCAATTCTATCCATGTAAAGAATTCTGGTTTTGGTTTCCGTCTGGTCGTTATAGTAGTGAATAAACTTAACATTCATTTTGGTGGGTGTAAATGACATTTGAATGTTCTTGTTGAATGATTTACCCACAAAATCATTGCTTAGAAAAACAATCTTTTGGTATTTATAGTCAGCCATGATTATATTACTGATGATAAACTTTTTAATAACAAAAATATTTTCGCGAACTGCCTGCGACTTTTATAGCAGAGCAAATCAAACAAAACGAGATGAGTGTGTTTATTGTATAAAGCAAGGTATTGAATCCAAATTTAAATATATTTACAAACCTCAAAGCGACTGGTGTGTTAGTTTTGATGAAGCCCTGCCGTTAATGTGTGCGGGTAGTGATGCTTCTTGGTATAAAATACACTTATATGAATGTGATATTTGAGAATTTCACTCTCGTGCTGTCGCACTCCCGTTTATTCTCAAACATCGTAATTTAAAACAGACAAAAAAATTAAAAATGGGAGACGATATTTATCAACAAACGAGAATGAGCAAAGCGAATGAGAGTGAAGTTGATGAATATCACTTCTTACTTGAAGAAGGCGATGGAAGGCAGATGCCAATCAATAGTGTTAAAATACCGACATAAGTATTAGCAACCTCGCACGGCAAGTTCTTTTCAGACAACCTCACAATACAAAGGGTTATAATGGCAATAATGATACCCATTTGAAATAAGTATTTAATAAGTCGGCTGTCTGTCGGTCTGTTTTTTATACAACAACAATTCCAGTTATCTTCCAATTCGTGCTCTACTTTTTTTTCCTCAGTCTTTAGTTCTACTTCAAGAACACGAGACTTTAATTCTGGAGTTAGTTCGCCATCCATATCCATAATAGGCGGGGGTCTGTGAAGTCTAGTTGTATTATTAGACATTAGGGAAAACGACTGCTCGTATTTCTGCTAATTGGTTGGTTTGGTCTTGTAGTATATTAAGTAAAAGTTTATTTTCTTTTTCTAAATTAACTACCTTTTCCGCCATGTGTTGAAAAGCACTGACTAATATTGGTATACAACTTGTATATGTTATGCCTTCAAGATTTCCATTTCCATCATCTGCTTTCATTCCACTTTCAGATACAAATTCAGGAAATATTTTTTTAACTTCATCAGCAATAAATCCGTGGTTCTTTTGTTCTTTCTTTTCGTCTGATTTCAAATAATATGATCAACCATTTATTTTCATTAGTTTCTCACAACAATCGTCGCAGTCTAATGTTTTAATATCTGATTTTAGCCTCCTGTCAGATGAGTTTGTCCAAGCACCATTAAGCGGAACATAATTATAAGTGCCAGACGGCTCACCTGAAGAGTTGGAAGTAGTCCAAGCATGTAGAATTCCCTGAGACGAGCAGATTGTGACATAATTTGAATATCCTCCTGATTTCATATATATTTGTGGGTCGTAAGTAGAACTTGGTCTTTTTCTTTAATGTTAAAAATCCACTGGATGCTGTTGTGATGCTTAAATCTCCCGACGTATTAATGTTCATCGCCTCAGTGTAAGATATATTGTTTCCCACCGTTGATCCTGAATTATAATAAAAAGCGAGTTTTCCACCTTTTTGAATTAGAAAGTTTGAACCGCTGTGGCTTGATTTCCAGTTCGTGCCATCAAAATAAGCATCAAAGCTTAAATTGAAATTATCATGCGACCAGTTTAGTTGTTGAAAAACTGGATAGATGTCTGTTGAAGTTATTGCCTGTATATGTGCTCCTGCGACATTACTCGCCGTTCCGTATAATTCTAAACCTGCCGTGGCTCCTATCCCTTTTGTTGAGTTGCCTATGATTATCGGTTTGCCTAGCGCTGTTGTTATTTTGTCGCTCGTTGTTAATGTGGTTGTCGATATACCCGCATTTGCCGTTATTAATCCACTCGCGGTTGCCGTTGTTGTTGATATACCCGCATTTGCTGTTATCGCTCCACTTGCTGTTATTGCATTCGTTGTTAATAAGCCCGATGTGTCAAGTTCCAGAGCGAGAGACCAAGGAACAGCAACCCCCACACTTTTCCCGCTATCATACAAAAATCTAAGTTTATTATTCCATTTACTAATTAGAAAATTAGAACTCGCATAACTTGATTTCCATCCGCCAGCATCTAAATACGCATCAAAGGTCATATTTATGTTGTTGTGACTTAAATTAGTTAGTTGAAAAGTAGGATAAATATCTTCCGTTGTAATAGCCTGCATATGTGCTCCAGTAGTATTATTGTTATAAGTCCCATACAATTCTAAACACGCTGTTGTTCCTATTCCTTTAGTTGTATTGCCTATGATTATTGGCATACCTGATGCTGTTGTTATTTTGTCGCTCGTTGTTAATGTTGTTGTAGTCATACCAGCAGTTGCAGTTAATGTAGTTCCCGTTATTGTTCCAGCACTTGTTATGTTGTTTGAATTCATATCCAAAGCACCATAAAAACGCATACCGCCAGCATTGTTAAAACGGACAATGTCAGACGAAGCACTTTTATTATCCAAAAGTTTTGAAATATAAAGTCCCGCCCCTTTTACATCAAATGCTACATTCGTGAATACATAACACTCTTTGGTTCGCGGTTCCACTTGTAGCAGTATTTAGAGGAAATAAGAAATATTGATAATCACCCGATGTCTGTGAAAAGAATATATCTCCTCCATTTTGGTTTAATATCCTCGCCCAATTATATGTAATATTTCCACCATTAATGATAACTTGATTATTAAAATCGGCGTTGTTCGTTAGAGTTAGATATTTTATCGTAGTGCTCGCCCCATTAAATGTTTTACTTCCTGTTATGGTTTGGTCTGTTGTTAGTTTCACACAATTGTCATCCAGATATTGCCTATTTACCTCTTCATTCGCATTTTGTGGTGCTCCTAGATTAACAATCCTACTACTATTACAATCTAATCCAGTAGCATTAAACCACGAAACAATCGTCCCGTCAATAATAAAACTTATTTTTTTCGCAGAAATTTCAAAGTTGTAATATGTTGCAGTTTTCATATCCAAACTAGCAATTGACCCGATATTACTTGTAGAATTGAAAACGATGAATGTGCCTTTTGTTGTTGAATTTATTGAATTTCCCGTTATTTCAACACCACTGCTATATGTCTTAATTCCTGCTATGGTTTGGTTTCCTGTTAGTTTCACATTTTGCCCGTCTTTTGTATCAACATAACTTTTATTTGCTCCATCTGTTGAAGCGGAAGGGTCGGCTAAGTTTGTTATTTTGTTGTTATTCAAACTTAATGTTGTTCCAGTTGCGGTTGTAATTAAAGTATTACCTGAATATAACTCTACATACGAACCAGTTATTTGTATTGGATACCAAGTCGCTGTTGCTGTTTTTTGTGCTGCAATCATTCCTATTTTTGTATCAAAGGCTATGCCAATACCATCAAAAGTAGTAGGATTGGACGAACCACTTACTTCTAAAGTTGATGTAAATTTTTTTGTTTCCTGCTATAGTTTGGTCTCCTGTTAGTTTAACCACCGAAGTATCAAGAACTGAAACATCCACACTATCAACAAGATTAACATTTGTTATGCTTTGACTTTTCATATCAATCCCCGCACTCGCATTTATTATACTGCTAAATGTTTTAATTCCTGCTATGGTTTGGTCTCCTGTTAGTTTAACCACCGAACCATCAACTGCGAGATTAGCGAGATTAATTCCATTATATGTAGAAGCCCCTGAAATAGCAAAACCATTCATATTTAGTGCCCCCGTCATACTAGCAGTGCCGTCTAATCTAAGAAAGGGTGGTGTGGTGTTTCTCCATTGCCCCGTGCTATAAATGAGTAATTGATTATCTGCGGGGAAGCCTGCTATTGTCACATCGCTGTGGCTATCTATACTTCCACTCGCTGAAACTTTATCATTATTATCATTATGCTCAAATATCCATTCATCAACATCTTTGGTATTTAGTAAATTAACTCCTGTTATATTCTTCCTTCCCATACTAATATTGCCAAATTCATCCACGTTTATCGGAAATGTTTTATTTACCCAGTTTATTGAGTTATATGTTAGATAACTATTCATCGCTATCGGCGCGGTTATAACCACATCTGAAAGTGTATCAATTGAACCAAGGGCTGTATTCTTCCATTTGCCTTCTACATCGTTGTAAGTTAAGTATTGTCCGCTCGCTTGTGCAAATATGTTTGTGTCTATCAAATTATATAAACTGGTTTGGTGCGGATTGGAAGTATTGCTTCTGTGTTGAGTTGAGGCTTTGACTTCGTCGTTGTCTCTCACTCGTTGCTCTGTATAGTATAAATTTTTTCCTTCTTTGATGTCGGTTGTTGATTTGCTGGATAACCTTGTATCAAATCGGCCGTCAGTGTAATAAAGATTTACGGGGTCAGCATCTTCTGGCACTCTGTCTATGTTTAAGCCCACTATGTTTGTGTTCGTTAAGTCTAAGTTAAGTATATTTAGACTATCAACAGCCAACTCATTAAGGCCAAGTAATGATTTATATTGCGACATTATATTGATTTTCTAAATTCCAACTTTCGCTACGCTTTTCGTAAATCTCAAACTCGTTTGAGATATTTTAGAAAATCGTTTCCTATATTATTAAAAAAATTAAATTCTATTTTAAAAACGATGTTTGACAATAAACGAAAGTGCGAGATATCTCAAATATATTTGAGATTGGAGTGAGATTGTCAAATACCAATTAATTAATTATTAAAAAATACTAAAATATATTAATCTTAGTATAGAACGCCGTCCCCCGAAGCAAGTCGTAAGAATTGGGGTAGTGCTGTGGAAGGAATAAAAGCGAAAACGAAACAACGAAAGATGGAACATGCCAAAAATGTTTTGGCTCAATACCGAAACGCGGTTAAAAGCGAAGACGAAGACATGGAGCGAGAAATAGCAGAGATAGAAAATAAGAATTTAGCAACCGATATCATTAATGAGAAGGAACAAGATGACACACCTGAGCAGAGTGAGAGTGAGGATGAGGTTGATTTTACTGATATCATTGCCGAAAAGATAGCTAAGATGAAAATTAAAAGAGCGAAGGCGGAAACTAAGAGAGCGAAGAAGAGTAAAAAGCCAGAGCCCGAGAGTGAAGAAAGTGAAAGCGAGAGTAGCGAAGAAGAAATACCAAAACCAAAGAAGGGGAAAGGAAAGAAATCAAGTAGTGTAAGTGTAAAAGTACATAATCAATCTTCAGGTGCTAAGAAAGAAAAAAATAATGATGATGTCTCGCGGATGTTTTTAAAGGTCTAATAATATAGATGAGTGAGGAAAATCAACTTGACAATAAACATATAATCATTAATGCGGAAGACACACCTACGGGAGAAGTAGTTAAAACAAAAGAAGAAGAAGCACTGGAAATTCACCACCAGAAAAAGAACCCAAAAATATGGAACACTATATGGGTTGATAAACCATTAGACCAAGTCTTTCTTGACTTAGCAGATATGAGTAAGATAAAAGGTAAGAAAGGAAATAAGGGGTATGCTTGGATGCTTGTTTGGATTGATTGTCATTCACGATATTTAATAATCATTCCATTAAAAAATAAAACCGCAAAAGAAGTCTATTATGCATTGAAATCAATCAAATATAAACCGAAATCAATTTCTACTGACAGCGGGGGAGAATATAAAGGAGCAACTCGTGAATATTTTATTGAAAATGGAATTAAACACGATGTCGTTGAAGTTGGCGACCATAGAGCACTTGCGGTTGTTGATAGAGTGATAAGAAGTATAAGGAGATGGCTTGACCTTTTATTTGAAAACAATCGTAATTTTGATTGGGTTAGTTATATTCAAGACTTAGTAGATGCTTATAATCATAAAGTTCATAGAGGAATTCAGGCCACACCATCTGATGTATTTTTCGGGAGAGATAAAAATAAACAGAAAATCACACGAGATAATTTAATTGAAGAATTTAATATTGGCGATAGTGTAAGAAAAGAAAACAAAGGAAATGTTTTCTCCAAAGGTGGGAAGACTTTCAGCAAAATTATTTATAAAGTCAAGGGGCGTTCTGGCTTCAAAATCATATTAAATAACGATGAATTAGTAAGTCCAAGAGATTTATTGAAAACTGATTTTGTTAAACCGATTGACGAAGAAAAAGACATGAAGGAACAAACTAAAGAAGTTATTAAATAGAAAAAAACAAAAGAACTGCTAAAACGTGAAGACATTCAGCCAGAGAATATCAGGACTAGTAGAAGAGAGCGAAAGGAGAAGGTAATATTAGATTTATGAGCAAAAAAGAAAAAAATAAACAGATTGCTTGCCATGTCTAAACTTCCTTCGGAATTGAACCCGCAACCTAAAATTTGAATGACTACGTCGAACCAATTAATCTAGCAATCGCAAGAACCTACCAGTGATATGGGAAAAAAAGTATTTGAAGTGTTATCCACGCATCAAAATTCTAGAAAATTCTATTTCAGCGAATATCGCCAGCAACACCCAGACAGCGCGGTGTCTGGCTGTCTGTAGGCTTCAGACAGAAAATCAGAATTCTGTCTGGACAGGTTTTCATTGGAAACCATGTCTCTAATTCCGCGAGAAAATAAAACTAAAAATGAATGGATTGAGGAATTTGAAATACGACAAACAGGAAGGGATAGACTCAAGAAAGATAAAATAATATGCGAAGAAAGAATTTCTAAAGCGGATAAAGAAATTGCACGTCTCGTTGAAAAGAAACAGCCAGACCTGATTAAGATTGAGGCTATCCATGAGATGTTAGAACGATTGACTATTGAAAATAATGAAATAGAGGAGGATAAACTTATTCGCTTGAGAAAAAAGAAATTAGAAAAAAAATAAACAAAGAACGCGATAATTTCTATGAGTGGAAAAATGATAATCGTTGCCAACTTTCCGCTATTGTCTTGAATAGTATTCTCACTGGTATTGAGAAAGAACATTTATCGTTTAATTCTTCTTTTAACAAATACTCCAGTGATGGTATTAACGAATACGTAAATAATAGCATTAATAGTAATATTAAACGTGAAAACGATAGGAATATGCACAGAGTCTTCAGAACCGAGAGTGCAGATAGCAACTCGGAATAAAAAAGACTTAGTGTCAAATGGTTTTTTAAAAAAACCAGGGGTTTAAACCCCACCCTTATTAAAAGAAATTTCTATTACACATGTTTTTGGTGTGTGTAATAGACTATGGGAGAGCAGAATGAAGTAGCAGACCAACTCGGCGAAATCAACCTCGCGGGGGGTAAGTCCTAACTCGATTATTTCTTTTTTCAAGATAATGAATGTGGCTGTAGGTTTTTGGAAGCCTTGGGAAGAAGTTGAAGCCAAAGCCCCTACTGAGATGAAGAACCCCAGATTAGTAGGGGTTCCTCGTGATTTTGCTAGGCTTGCAAAAGAAAACATAACTTCTCTTCATGTCGAACAAAAATTTTTCGTCCGCAGACCTGTGGAGAGAACTGAGAATTATTTGTTCGCCTGGGTTGAACGCGATGAAACAATGAAAAATCCAAGAAAAAAATTCTTTCTGATGAGGAAATTCTCGTATTTCCTTCTCTCTCCGCATTGACGAAGAAAGTTGATGGCAACGAAGAATCAATCAATTGGGTTGTCTCGCTCGAAACCTTGTAAGGTTTATTAAAATGTGGTTTTTTTCGGACGTCTTTTATTTTTTCTTTATTTATATATGTTTTCTCTCAGTGCTAAATCTATAATCTAGAGGGTTCTTTGGGGTGTTTTGTGCTCTCGTATTGATTTTGTTTTTATTTAAAAGTAAAAGTAAAGCGGAAAAAAATTTTGCTTGATTTTTATTTTTATTTAAAAGTGAGATTAAGAGTAAGAGAGATTTCTTTATTTTGTTTGCTTGTATTGATTGAAAATTTTGATTTTGTTATTTTGCTGTTTTGACGCTTCGTATTGAAAGTTCAAACTATCAATAGGAGAGCGAATCGTTTTTATAATAGCCATTTTGATGGTGCGAAAAAATAGTATTAAAAAAACGATATTATACTACTGTAGTAGTAGTAGTAGTAGTAGTAGTAGTAGTAGTAGTAGTAGTAGTAGTAGTAGTAGTAGTAGTAGTAGTTTAGTAGTAGTAGTTAGTAGTAGTAGTAGTAGTAGTAGTAGTAGTAGTAGTAGTAGTAGTAGTAGCTAACGATTTGAATGGATGATCAGAAGTTAAACTTAACTTATTAAATCGAAGGCCTACGCCTAGTAGTAGTAGTAGTAGTAGTAGTAGTAGTTTAGTAGTAGTAGTTTAGTAGTAGTAGTAGTAGTAGTAGTAGTAGTAGTAGTAGTAGTAGTAGTAGTAGTAGTAGTAGTAGTAGTAGTAGTTGTAGTAGTAGTAGTAGTAGTAGTAGTAGTAGTAGTAGTAGTAGTAGTAGTAGTAGCTAACAATTTGAATGGATGATCAGAAATCACTTCATTCAATCGAAGGCCCAGGCGTAGTAGTAGTAGTAGTAGTAGTAGTAGTAGTAGTAGTTTTATTTGATTTTATTTTAATAATTTTAATAATTTAATTTTCATTATTATTAATCATTTGAGAAGTAAATCAATAGCTCTTGAGTTAACGATTTGTATGGATGACCAGAGGTTAAATTTAATTTCATTAAATCGAAGGCCTAGGCCTAGTAGTAGTAGTAGTTGTGGTAGTAGTAGAATAAGAAGAGGAAGGAGAGGAAGGAGGAGGAGGAGGAGGAGGAGGGGGGGGGGGGGGGGGGTCGCAACAGTCAGCCAACTCAAACGTGACACTTGTGTAAAGACGAGAGCTGGTGTTGCGAAGTTTTCACAGAAAAAGAAGTGTGTAGTACTGTGTGTGTTATTTTTATACTTAATTATGCATTGCAAAGCTAAAGACAGTGGCAGGAAAGGCTGCTTAAATTTGTACATGTTATATTGTTACTGCAACGCAACAATATCCACAGCATGTTATCTTACACTAATTTTCATAGAAACATAGCAAATCGACTTGACGATACATATTTATGTTTAGTGTATGAATAGAGTGTATGAATAGGGGGAATATGGAATGGACCAAAACCAAGAAACTAGATTGGTGAAAAACCGTGAAACACTACAAATTTGCTCGTTTTTGTGTGGTTGTTGGAACACTGAGGCTGATTTGCCTGAAATTTCAAAACCAAGTCGGAAATATATCCATATTGTAGCAAGCTTTTCAGCTATATCAATTGAAGGGGGGGCCTTTTTCACAAGTACCTATATTCAAAGGAGGGGCAGATGTTTTGCCTAAATCCACAAGGGCTGCAAGTTTTCGGAAATTCACAAAGGGCTGCAAGTTTTCGGAAATTCACAAAGGAGGAAATTGTCTCGCAAGCGGGACGGCTCGGGTTTTTGCCAATATTTGGGGTTAAATTTGGTGTTAGATTGTGGTGTTAGTCTTTTTATCCTGTTTCTGCGGTAGATGGGATTTTTCATTCTGTTTTGCGGGCACTTTATGAGAAAATTTTCCAAATGTTCTCACAGGAAACATGGTGATGAGGATGGTTTGTTTTTGCTTTGTAGTGATCGCTAGTGTGAGGGTAGAGCCACGAAAAAGGCAGGGCAAGACGTGCATACAGGACGCGAGTGTTTTATTGTTTTCCTGAGTAGTATAGGGTCGCACTTCGGCACACTTTTTCAAGACATACCCCGCCCCGCCACAGGGACACACACCGGCCGGCCCGCACGGGACAAAATGGCAACGGTCGTAAAAAAGTGGAAACGGTTAATAAAATGATACACGTAGCCTTTCTAGACACCAAACACAGTCACAGCTGTCAATTTGCGAAAAAAGAAATATACAGGGTTTTGCGGTTTTTCTTTTCTTTTTTGTTGAAGTTGCTGTTAGATAGAAAACAAAATGGCGACGGATAAATAAAAAGGAAAATGAGCCCGTGACCGAAACATCGATGACAGATATTGTTTTGCACGAAAACTGCAAAATAGACCAACAGATTTTCTCCCTGCCCAAAAAGTTGATTTTTGGGAAGCTGGGAAGAAGGCCATTTTACCCTTCAACAAAATATATAAAAGCGATATATATGTCCAATAATTTTGATAACTTTGATAATTATTCTGATAATTCTGATACTGAAAGCATAAGACGAGATAGTAATGACTGGAATGAATACTATATTGGTATGGCTGAATCTAAAGTAAATAGAGATAAAATGAGAGTAAGTAATCAAATAGATTTAATAAATGAAAAAATAAAAGAACTAACTAAGAAAAAAGAAGAGCTTGAAGAGAGAGAGGATGCGATAGACGAAAGATTAGCTGAGATAGAAGAAGAGAAGAACAAGAAGAAAAATAAAGATAAAATGAAAAGAAAGAGAAAGAGAGAAGAAGAAAGAAAAAAGAAAGAGGAGAGGTTGTTGGATAGTTGGTTGCTAGCTAGGAAGCAACCATTGAGTTTTAGAGAGGAGGAGTATGCGAGGGAGTTGATATGTAAAGGAGATAGCTTTGACGAGGTTTTGGATAAATATAATAAATACAGAAATAGGGTTGAGGGGTAAAAATAGCTGATTATATAAAGTCCTGGGCAAGACATTAAACTACCCCTACATAAACACATATTGTCCCTCTGTGTGTTTATGTAGGTTGCGATGCCTCCAAAGAAGAAGGAAGAAGAGCCAGCACCAGCTCCGCAGGTAATTATCTCTTTTCTTTTTCGTTGTTCATATTGTTGATTGTGAATTGTAGGAACCTGTTGCACCTGCACAGGCACCTGCTGATGAAAAAAAAGTAATTACTATTTCTATTATTGCTTGTTCTCATTTATAATTGTGTAGGCTGAACCAAAATTTAAAACAGCGACAGCAGGGATGGCTGCTCTGACTATTACTGAAAAAACAAAAAAAATTTACACCGACGAAAGCAGAGAATCAGTATTTTTTGAGAGGAGATGAGAAAAATATGCTTATCAGCATGGAAAGGAAGGCTGGTGATGCTGCAATTACAGGCATGGGAGCACGTAGCACACTCAAAAGTGTTTCAAAAGGAGACCTTGTCTGGGTAGTGTTTCTCAAGGATGAACACAAATTTTTTTCACCTACCTTGGGCAATATTCCAAAAGTGTATGATGTTACACAGATTGCGAAAATACTTCCAGCTAAAGTTGATTAAGGAAAAAAGTTCTTCTTTGCTTATCTTGGTAGCATTAAAAAATAGTAATGTGCTTATTCTAGTTTCAATATCACCTACAGGGATATATGTACTAACTTGACTTAGTTTCTGGTTACAAATCCAAAATTTCCTTTTTCTTTTTGATACGGGCACTTGACCTTATATTCTCAGGTTTTATATCTAATGATTTTAATAAGTGGACGGTCTTTTTTTCCTTAGTTACTTCTTTAACTTTGTCTGCTAGTTGAGGTTTAACTTCTTCCTGTTCTTGTTCGTTCATTTTGGACTTTAATAATTGTTGAGGACTGACTAGTTCGTGGTCGCCAAGTATTAACTTAAAGCCTTTCCGACCTTTTACTGTATATACTTTCTTTGAATACTGAACATCACCCTTAGAAAAAATCGTTCTTTCTAGTTCTTTTCTAACGGTTGAGCCCTTAGGAAATTTATTAATAAGACCAGCCCTGTATATTTCTTGATCGTTTTTCTTTTTACCTTCATAGACTTCCATAGGTGTAGCCTTTATTGTATTATGAAATGTATTATTATAATTATCAACAATTTCATAAATGTAAGGAACCCAAACAAAATCGTCATTAACTTCCCACATAAAATTTAAATCATTTCTTATTGTTCTAATAAATCTATCTACTATACCCATAGTTCGGTGATCGCCAACTTCGTTTGTAGTATGTTGAATTCCGTTGTCTTTAAAGTATTCAGCAACTTGTCCTTTATATTCACTGCCGTTGTCGGACGTAATCCTTTTAGGTTTAGGCATTTTTTTTTTATCCTTCTAATACTTCGCCAGTTGATTTATTTTTGATCGGTTCAATCCAACCACGACGGGAATAAACATCGATCATTACTAAACCAAAGTTGTAGTTTTTGTTCCTTTCTTAGTAGCTATTTTAGACATATCCATTAAGTCAATAAACACTTGGCTTAATGGTTCAGGTTCAGGGGCTAGTATAGTATTCCATTTTTTAGAGTTCTTAGATTGATGGTGTATTTCAGAAGCTTCTTCAATTTTCTTTTTTTCAAGTTCTTCCTTATCTTGCGGAGACTCCGCCTCCGTTTCAGTATTTTGTGGATTGCTGTGTTTGTAATCCATCTAATATTTTATAACACCTAATGCTTTATCTCTATATATTGCTCTTTCTTTTTTTTCTAGTTCAAAACAATAATTAGAACAAAACTCATACATATAAAACCAATCAAAACTATCATCAATGGCTGTAATCTGTCGGTTCGCTAAACACAGAGTTAATCCACACACATAGCAACTAGTGAAGTCATACATACGATGATGATATAGGTAGTCCATACATCTACCGATGTAGTCGGTAATGTGTAAGCGAACATCTAATGGTAAATCTTTTATCTGGTTCATATATATTAGAATTTTAAAAATATTTTAGATGTATCATTGTTTTCTTTTTTTGGTTTCTCGGGTTGCTGATCATAAACATTAACTGATATGTTTGATTTCTTACCTTTACCTTTCTTAGGCTGTTCCTCTTCCTCACTTTCCTCGCTTTCACTCTCGCTTTCTTCTAGTTCAGGCAATTTCTTTTTTACCGCTTTCTTCTTCTTCTGTTTAGTCTTCAATTTTATACCCGCAACCCGTTGGGCAACGATATCAACAAAGTCGTGTTCAACCTCTTCATCCGAGCTGCTTTCCTCACTTATCTCACCATCCCGCCCATCAATCATATCCTTCGCCAACTGTTTCTTAGACACGTGGTCCATCTTTTCATCATTGGTCATTTCTTTCGCATTCTTCGCCTCTTCCTCCGCTAGTAATTCCCTAGCCCTCTCAATCTTTCTCTGCCTCGCATATTGTTTCTTCATTACAGTAGCTTTTTCAAGATTTTTTATGGCAATCTCTTTATTTCCTCTTGGCATTTTCGGTTGTATATCTAACCAAAAATAATTTTTAATCGGATTAATTATTATCCAATTTATATAATAATGTCGCAATATAAATCGCTATTAGGATTGAATGAGCTAGCCGTTGATAGTCTGAACATACTTAACCTTGATTTAACCAATACCAACATAGTGGGCTTAAATACAGACAGAATACCAGAAGATGCCGACCCTGTAAATCTTTATTTTACCGACGGACGATTTGACACACGACTAGCTACCAAATCAACAACAGACATTAAAGAAGGAAAAAATCTATACTACACCGAACAACGAGTGAGGGACAATGACGAAGTCAAAGCCTCAACTCAACACCGCTCTAATACATCCAACCCACACCAAACCAGTCTATACAATCTCATAGATACTAACATATCCGCACCAACGGTCGGGCAATACTTAACATATAATGATGTAGATGGTAAATGGAGAAATACAACCCTGGGGTCAATAGACACACTCTCTGATGTAGTCATAACGGCACCAGTGGCAATGAATAGTTATCTAACATATAATTCAATAAACTGGGTAAATAAAACCTTTCCGATAAATGTGGATGAAACAGGCAATATAATTAGTATGGGAGGTTATTTGAACATAACGGGAGTTAATTTATTGAATACAAAAGATGTTGATGATTGGATAACAGAGCACATAGCGAACAATGCGAAAGTGTCCGCAGATGGTTCAATTAATACACACAGCGATGTTTTAATTACAGGAACACCCGCCGATAACCAACTGCTCATTTATAGCACGGGGCAATGGAGAAACACAAACTCACCTTTTCTTAGATTGGATGGTCTCGCTATGATGTTTGGAGATTTAAATATGGGAGGTTTTAATGTAGCAAATGTCGGTAATGTTGATGGTGTTGATGTTTCGGCTCTTGACACCGCAGTCGTTAAACTAACGGGAGACCAGACTATAACAGGAAACAAAATATTTACTACTTATTTGGGTGTAAAAGATTCAAATCCATTAAACACTGGTAAGTTATTCTTCAACTATAATAATAACGCGGGCTCTATTTATTCGTCGGAGGTAGGTGGAGCAACGGGATATCCGCTAAGCATTGTTGGTTCTTCAATACTTCTTGCTTCTACAACGGGGAGTGGAATAACACTGACTGGCAATGTTTTAAATTTTAGTGGCACAACAGCAATTAGCGGACTTCCAGCCCCATTCTACGATGGCGATGCTTCAACAAAAGCATACACTGATACTAAACTGGCCAAGGTCGGCACAGTGGCTATGACGGGTAGTTTAAATATGGGTGGTTTTGCTATTACAAATGTTGGTAATGTTGATGGTATTGATGTTTCTGCCCTTGATACTTCTGTGGTTAAACTAACAGGAGACCAAACCATAGCGGGTATTAAGACATTTAGCAGTATAATAAATGCGAGTGCGGGTCTTGATATGAAAAGCCAAAGCATAACAAATGTACATCTGGTTGATGGTGTGGATGTTTCTACTTTTGATACTTCGGTGGTTAAACTAACAGGAAACCAAACCATAGCAGGAAACAAAAAATTTACATCAACTTTGGAAGTAAGTGGTTCGTCCAATCCTACTACTTTTGACGGCACCGGTATAGCCTTTGATACAAAATAGGAATGATTGCCGCACAAAAAACAGCAACAGCTACTTGGTATCCAATACAAATAACGGGTTCGTATGTTGAGTTATATTCGGGTAATACTTTAATTATAACCGCAACTGGCACTACACTATCTTTGAATAACAACAAAATAACAAACTTAGCCACACCATCAGCAACAACGGACGGAGCAAATAAAAGTTATGTGGATACATTAGACGGGCAAAATGTGAAACTAACAGGAAACCAAACCATAGCAGGAATTAAGACATATAGCAGTGGTGTTGAAATAACGGGAAATTCAATCAATTCAACAACAAAGGGCACATTCATCTTTTTCAATTCTACCAGTAATATCGGGTCAATTGCTAGTTTGGATATGAAAACTGCAACATATTACAACTTTGAAATTTCTGCGAAAAAAATAAGTTTCATTATTGATGGGGCGATTGTCGGTTGGGTAAATGCTTCGGGGCTAGATTGTAATAGTAGCAAAATAACCAACCTTGTAACTCCAACATTAGCGACGGACGGAGCGACAAAAGGGTATGCGGACACATTGGACGGGCAAAATGTAAAACTAACAGGAGACCAAACCATAACAGGAATTAAGATATTTAATGGAACAAGAAATGATGTAAGAGCACTGAATTTGTTAAGCCAAGCCGATTTTAATAATGTGGATATCATTAATGGTGGAAATATAACATATAATGGGGCGAGGATATTAAACCAAAATGGAGGAGATATATTCTTTTCACAGACATCAGGAGATTATCAGTATTTCTTATTTACTCTAAATACTGCTACAAGTGGAACCGCAGACCAAAGAGGTTATGTATTCACGAATGTAGCATCTGATGTAAAAGGGGCGGGACTTTATATTTCAAAACTTTTGGATAATAAAAGTGCTTCGTCTGACATTGTCCGTTTTAACAATGCTGGCGGTATGCGGTTTTATGGTGCCTTAGATATAAACTCAAACAATATAACAAATTGCGGAACAATAACAGGAACGACAATTACTTCAACCGCGGGGATATCAACGACGACACTAACGGCGAGCGGATTAATAACAGCAAATGCGGGGATATCGACAACGACATTGGCAACGAGCGACAAAATAACAACAGCATCAGGTAAGCCGATAATCATAGGCAATACAACGAAAGGAGTAGGAGCAACTGGTGGCTTAGAGTTATATGGAACGGCGAGCAACACCGCGGGGCCACATATACAGGCAATAACAACAGCAGACGCTCATCCACTTTTTCAAATATGGAATTATGCTCATAATGATATTAATTTAGGGTTTGATGCTTATGTGTCGGGAGGGGTATGGAAATCATCTTCTGCGACATCTAACTTTATAATACAAAAAGGCACTAATCTTACTTTCTATTACAAATCAGGAGTATCGGCTGGAACTACTATATCATCATGGGGTGAGGCAATGAACATAAGCAATGCGGACTATTGACAGCGAATGCGGGAATTACAGGTTTTGTGATTTTTCCCAGTTTATTGACTAAAAAAATAAATCTTGTATTGCCCTTATCTAACCAAAGGACAAAGGTGAAAACTAGAGATGTCTTCCAACTGCGCGACTTGTGGACACGCTACCACCGCTGCTACTCCCGCCAAGCCCGAGCGCAAACCAAGAGCGCCATCCGCGTATAACACCTTTTTCAAGGAGCAGATGGCCACGCCCGAGGTCAAGGCGATGGCACACAAGGAGCGCATGGCGTACATCAGCTCGAAATGGAACCAACACAAGGCGGCTGCTCCTGCCGCTCCTTCTTCCGCTGCACCCCAACAGCAATCGGTACAGGGAGCGAGCGAGGCACTCCCTGCTGGACGCCCTGCCCTCGTGAGGTCCCTCTGACAAGCGCGGCGAACGCGAGACCAAAAGCATCGCTCAGATGATCTGACTCTGTGAGGCATTTAGTCTCGCCAGTCACGTTGAACGATTCTATTAAATTCTGTGCCAATACTTTAGATTGAACTTTGTATTTCCCCTTGACTCGACCGGATATCGTCGGAGTAAGTGAGAAGAAGCACGAAAACTTGAATGAGCTCTGATAGAAAAGTAGCTCCTTAGCACCGAGACTGAGCATAGTTGCACCAGCAGCCGCTTGAATGAGCAAATTGTCCGGGCAGGTATTTGCTCTCCCGAAGTTTTGATCCTCTACCACTGCAATGTCGGCGTTATACAGTTTCTCAATCGTGCTAAGGCACGCGAACAGAGACTTGGTCTTAAACGAGTCAGTGCCGTCCTGTCTGGCTATGCTCAGCACACTGGCATACGTGACTGTGATGGAGTTAGTGCGGTTGTCTTTTTCAAGCACGACCACTCCAAGATTTCTCAGCCCCGGGTCGATTGACACGATCTTCATTCTTCTCCTTCTCTTTTGTTTTTAATTACAATACGAACTTTCTTTTTTTTTTCATACGTCCTCGTACCAAGACAAGCTCATATGCACGTCTGCCGTGCTGGTAGTAGTGCTGGCCGCGATACATACTACTTCTCCCGGCCCGATAGCGATATTGAGCCTGCTCAGGTCTAGCGAGGCAGACGCCGAGCCACTGGCCGACACGACGCACGCGGCCGCCGCATTGCCACTAGACACCGTGACCAGGCTCGCGGAGTACTCTGTATTAGAGCCCGTGTCGTGGTTTGAATAGGTCGGCGCGCTGCCGAACGTGGCTTGCGTGAGCACTCGGATGAACACGGGCTTGGTGCCAGAGACGGCAGTGGCGGTCAACAGGGTCGGGAACAGCAGGTCGTTGTTAGGAAGGGCGCCGATCAAGCTCTTGTTGCGGATCACCAGCACGTTCTGTTCGGTCGTGCCAATCGTCTGAACGTTGGTGCGCGCAAAATTAATGCCCAGCTGTCTCACGGGGCCTTCGACCAGGACGCCGACACTGGCAGTGCGCACCAGGCCTCCCGCACCAGTCGTCTTGAGCCTAAACGGCAAGCTGGCGTTGGAGAGCGAAGGCGTCGTGTTGGCGCCCGCGTACTGGATTCGGTGCATGGGCACAAGCACCCCGTCCGACTGCCTCTCGACCGAGAACGTGACGGCCCCAAACCCTAGGTACTGCATCTGAATCTGAAAAATGTTGCCCTTGGCCCAGTCCTTGCGGTCCATGTAGTCGTCGCCGCCCAGGCAGTTGTTCAGGTTCCAGTCTTTCTGGTTGACGTAGGTGTCGACGGTCGCGTTGCGGTGCAAGATTCGCAGCCTGTTGGTTCGTGTCTGGTCCTGCACAAAGAAGAAGCCGTTCTTATCGTCTCCTAGGCCAACCATGGCCGAATTAGCCACGTTGGCCGTGGCGGGGAACAGCGCCGTGAAGCGACAGACGAGTTCTTGCCCCGCGCGGTACTTGCAGCGACGGAGCGTCTCGGCCTGCGCGGCGCCGCTGAGCGACAACAGGCCGGCGGCGGTGGTCACGGAGCCAGAGGTCGCAAACTTGCGCGAGTTCAGGGTGCCCGTGTAAGGGAAAGTCTCCTGCACTAGCGGGGTAGACTCCGCGACCTTGTGTTCGCCAAAGGCCGTGACCATTGAAGGGAGCGGTTTCGTTTCGACCA
This sequence comes from Paulinella micropora, assembly GCA_019918135.1. Classification (NCBI taxonomy): domain Eukaryota; phylum Cercozoa; class Imbricatea; order Euglyphida; family Paulinellidae; genus Paulinella; species Paulinella micropora. Next base: position 114,648 of record WBZZ01003207.1, read on the forward strand.
CATCCTCCAGGAGCAGGCGCTTGTTGCCGCTGAGCGTCAGCATATTTTTTTCCTCTTGCACTACACTAGTGACAACATTTAATTTTTTTATTTCGGAAATGAGAGGCCTGCGCAACATTTCGGAAATGAACATCCTGGTCCGCAGCAAGGACCGCGACCGGGTGCAAGGCTCAGGCGACTCGGCCGAGTTCCGGCTGTCGCTGTCGGAAGCAATCCAAGGCAGATACAAGCTCATCTGGGCCACGATCCCGAACGCGACGTACAACATCAACTCCAAGAACAACAAGCTCTACTTGAACTCGACGGCCACGGGCGACATGACGATCACGATCCGGTCGCAAAATTATACAGGGGAGACTTTGGCCGACGCGCTGCAATCGCTTTTAATCAACGAGGGCTTTGTACAGGTAGGACAGTCGATCGGAGTGGTTTATCTCGACACCAAGCTCAAGCTGCAGTTCACGCTGTCTGCGGCGGCAGAGTTCAACATCTACAGCAAGAGCGGCGACGACAGCGCGCACGCAGTGCTAGGCTTCCCAACTTCTGCCCAGAACGAGCTCTTTGCACTAACGCCGGGCCAGGCCACCGTCTTGCCACAGGTCGTGGCGCTAGGCCTGCCGACTTTGCTAGGCATCAAGATCAAGGAATGCAGTAGCTTGGCCTACTCGACGGGCGGCAACTACGAGGAGGTGTCGCTGACGGGCGCGGTCTCACGCGGCACGAAAGTGCAATCGGGCAGCCTGATCATTCCTTTCCTCGCGAGTTCAGGGGGCTACCAGTCGTCGGCGCAGGACCGGCACGACCAGTACGTGGTGTTTCCGACGCTGACGAAGTACTTGCACCTGCAGGTGTGCAATCCTGACACCAGGGACAAGGTAGACTTGAATGGGGCGGACTGGGAGATGCTGCTGTCGAAAGCCGGTTGCTGATAGAGTGGCCGCCGGCCCAGCAATCGCACATTTTTTTAAATCTTGCAGTTTCCCATCACCAAAAGTAAAGATGGACGAGGATAAAATCCTGGCGATGCGGTCGCAGTCGAGCGACAATCATGACTCGGACGACAGCGACGTCAAGCGAGAGGAAGAGAAGTGGTCTTCGAGGCACGAGCAATATTTTGCCTGTGTAGTGGACGAGTGTGCCCTGCACGCGCGCCTCAACAACTCTGCCGGCTACTACTACTACAACCGTTTTCTGCTGTTTGGCTTGCTGGCCACTATTGTGCCTGCGATCTGTTCGATTATAGTGGGAATTTTCGGCTTCAAGGCGTGCGGAGCAGGCCGGACGGGCTACGATTGGGGTCAGCGTCACGTGCCTGATTTTGGTAGCCATCATTTCGGGCACCAACTCATTTTTCAATTTCGGCCAAAAAGCAGAGCGCCACTTTTCCTGCGAGATCCTCTTTGAAATGGTCAAGAACGAGCTGTGTGTCGAGATGGCCAAGAAGAGGCTCTTTAGATTAGCGGCAGACGTGCTGCTGGTCAAGATCACCATGGCCCTGGAGAAAGTGCGCTCGAACGAACAGGTTATACCGGGCGTAGTGCTGTGGGCGCACCGCCTGGACCGCGAGAAGCTGGCCAAAGCGCGTGCGCAGATGGTCACGAGCGGCGACCCGGTCAGGATCCACCAGAGCACGCCCGTGACGCTGGGCAGGCACTTGATCCCGATGCCTACTTAGCTGATGGTGCAGACCTTGGGACACAGCTCGCAGCAGTTGGTAGCGAGGGCGGCCTTCACGAGCTCCCAGATGACATCGACCACTGGCGGGATGAGCTTGTCCACGTTGTCGTCGGGACACAAGTCGACGAGGACTGAAATGAGGATCTGCTTCTTCTCCTCGCCCGTATGATTAGTATAGAGAGCAAGGTACTTGACCCCGTGAACAATGAGCTGCGGCACGCTCTGCCAAGAGAAGTCGCTGTAGCTGCGCTTGAGCTCGAGTGCGAGCTCCTGCGAGGTTACGGTGATGGACTCTGGCGACGAGGGCATCAGCCGTTGTTCGGTCTTACGTCTTTGCAACATAGTTAGTCTTTGTTTCTGTTTTGCGCCATAAGAAAAAAATATATCCTCTTTCCCCTTTATAGTATTAAAAGAGATGGCCTTGCTGAAACTGGACAACAGGCAGTTGAACGAATGGACACTGAAGAAAAACTGCTCGTGCCGGAAGCATCGCGATTTTGTCTCTTCCCGATACGGCGTCCGGACCTGTATTCATTCTATGAAGCTTCCCTGCGGTCGTTCTGGACAGCAGATGAGCTAGACTTGAGCCGGGAACAGGCCGATTTCAAGAAACTGAGTGCGGACGAGCAGCATTTTATTAAGATGGTGCTGGGCTTCTTTGCTAGCTCGGACGGCATCATCCAAGAGAACCTGGCCGCCAATTTTTTGGCCGAGGTGCAATATTCCGAAGCGAGACTTTTTTATTCTTACCAGATCTTTAATGAGGCGGAACACTCGCGGACCTACAGCCTGTTGATCGACACGATCATCAGCGACCAGCAAGAGAAGGACAAGTTGTTCAATGCGATCACGCAGGTCCCGACCGTGGCACAAAAAGCCAAGTGGGCGCTGCAGTGGCTCAGCCCGGCCCGGTCTTCGTTTGCCGAGCGGCTGGTGGCGTTCGCTTGTGTTGAGCTTGTCCAGTTCGCCTCTTCTTTCGCCTCTATCTTTTGGCTGAAACAAAAACACCCGGGCCTGCTGCAGGGCCTGTGCACCTCGAACGAGTTTATTGCGCGGGACGAGACACAGCACGGCCTGTTCGCGTGCCACTTGTACAAGCACCACGTGTCGAACAAGCTGCAGATGTCGCGCATTTTCCAGATCGTGGCTGGCTGTGTCGAGGTCTCTGCCGGTGGCCTTGCTGGGCCTGAACGCCACGCTGATGGAACGGTACGTCGAGTTCGTGGCCGACGGCCTGCTGCAGAACTTGGGCCTGAGCGAAAAGCTGTACGGAGTCGCCAAGTGTCCCTTGCCCTTCATGGAGCAGCTAGGCGTGGTAGGAAAGACCAACTTTTTTTAGAAGAGAGTGAGCGAGTACGCGCGGGCGCCGGCCAAGGAGCCCGAATGGGGCCTAGACCAGGACTTCTAGCCATTGATGGTGTCGGGCATCTCTGCGATCGTCTCTTCTAGTGCAGTTTCGGCCATTGATGGTGTCGGGCATCTCTGCGATCGTCTCTTCTAGTGCAGTTTCGGTCTCGGCTGCTGCCGCGTGGGCGGCTGCTTCGGCTGCTGCCGCCTCTGCTTCCTCTTGTTGTTGGATGAGCGTCTTAACTTGCTCGCGCATCACCTTGCAATCACAGACCTTTTCACAGAGCGCAATCTGCAGCTGTAACCTCTCTCGTTCGACCGCCAGGATCCGGCGGCGGGCCAGGCAGGCGGCCAGCACGCTCTCGTTCTCAGCTAGCGCTTGTCGCAACGCGTCCATTTTTAATTAAAAAATACAGACTCGAAAGAAAAAAAATCAGCCCGGGATCTCGGTAATAGACACAAAGCCTCTTTCATAGACGGCTGATCCAATGTTTGCAATGTAATTTACGGCAGTTGCTGTACCTCCGTACTCGTTCGCGGCCACTTCTACTATGCCAGACAGATTCACTGTCGCATACTGCCCGTTAAAAGCACTACCGTTACTGAAAGCAGTAGAGTGCAGCCAGCGCACCGTCGTGATCGCTATGTTGCTGGCCGGCCTGCTAGCGCTCTTCTCGACCCAAGCCTCGGCGTTCATGGGACTGCTCGTGGCAGTGTTTTTGAATTAGACGCAGGCATCAACGAGCCATTTCCTGGTCATGCCCGAAGTGTTCTGGAAC
>WBZZ01003208.1:0-17500 GCA_019918135.1 Paulinella micropora
TGCGAGTGCTTTGGTTAATCAAGTTAAAAACCAAAGCGACACAACAGATACCTGCGGGTGGCATAGTATTAGGTTTTTGTTAAAGCGGGCGAAAGGTAATAGGTTTAAATTTGCCAGCGGTTGGACAGACTTAAAAGAAAAAGAAGCGGAGGAGTTGAAAGCTCAGAACGGGTATGGTTTTGATACTTTTATTTGAAGCAGGGGCCTTCGTCCCCCGCATTGCGAAGCTATGCTTCTCAAAGCATACCCCCTCCGTTGTGGCAGGTAATTATCGACTACATCGATAGATGTAAAACAAAAAAATATTTTTCTATATATAGTTTTTTGAGATTGTAAGTGGTTTTTTGAAAAAAAAGCACTTACTATGGAGTATAAAAGTGGTCGTGTGAGTGGTATTTACTATATTAACAGCAAAAATTGGATAAATGGCACAGATTCAGATTTTAGTTGTGAAGTCAATATGAAATCGCTAGACAATCCTACCCATTTTAAAATACTTCATATCTATGTTCCTAAATCGTATTACTCTGTGGCAAGTCCGTATAACACTTTTACTTTGAGTGAAGATGGATTTGAGGCTCTGATTACGATACCCGAGGGCAACTACACGATGAACAACTTAAAAAATAAACTGGCCGAGGTGCTAACGGCAGACAGCCCCAACGACTACACATTCGCCGTTACGAGCAACAACACAAACACCGACCCAGAAGACGGCAAGCTATTATTTACAGTAGCTAACAATGGAGGCATGCCTCCCGAAGGGGGCACTCCACCTCCGGTGGAGCCTCAACCGCGGTTTATATTTGACACCGAAACACGCATCCACGAAGTAATGGGTTTTGACCGCGACTCAACATATTTCTTTGCTAATAATACCATTAGGTCTACAAACGTCGTAATATTGACAGGTGAAAAAATATTATATTTACAGTCAGATTTAGTAGGCGAAGGCGATAACCACGTGCTCAAAGAAATATACACGGCGAATGAAATCCCGTTCGGCTCTGTTATCTACGATGGCTCCGGTAGTGAATACGGAAAACGGCTATCTACTAGTTCAAGCAATGTGTATCGGTTTTACTTGACTGACGAAAACGACCAACCAGTTAATCTCAACGGGTTAGGAATTGTAATGACATTGTTAATTTATCGCGAGACGAATTATTTTAATTTATTTACATCAATTTTTAATTTGTTAAAATCTAGATAATTAATTTTAGAATTATTTATTTTTTTCTTATATTACAATATAGGACCTTTTGAAAAAAGCACTTACACAAAAAATGCCCACACAACACGGAGGCGAACTAGATTTTAGCAGGACTGACTACATCAGTGCTTCTTGTCGTTTGAATAAGCTTACCCCTCGTGAGGGTTCTATTAATGTCACTGTGTCTACCGCAGGAGGACAGGAAAGCAACTTTGACCTTATCAGCCGCCCGTTTAACTTGGCTCGCTCTGTTTTGAGTTTTAATTATGCTCCAGATGCGAAGGCTGGAAAATACAATAAATGCTTTATGGATTGCTTGGCCCCAATTAGACAAATTCAATTGATTACGAGAAGTGGTGTTTATCTGTGCGACATTAACGAAGTCGGAAATATCACCAAGATGATTTGGAAACCCGAAACCTCCATTGATGATTTACTCGCTTTGGAAAACCACGATAATGGAAGTGGAGCTGGTTGTATGCTTCAAAAGTGTAATGCTACAACTACATTTCAACCCGCTAGCGATGCTACAAGGTTGGCCGCATTACAAACAGTATTGGCCACTTCGGCAGTAGCAGGAAATGCGGCGGGGCAAATTGATGCTGGTATTGATCTTGCGAAGGCACAGGTTCAGGCCGCATTAAAGGCTTGGATGGCACAACCCTCCACAAATGCCCGCCGACACGATGATGCCCTTATTGCGAATGAGACTGGTGTGAGTAAGTTCGTTAATGTTGCTTTTAATGAGGCTAAGTATTTCTCAGCTGGTACTTTTCAAAATGCCAGCCCGAGTATCAATGTTAAGATTAATCTTGGAATGCTTTACAATACTATTTTCGCTCTGGATAAAACTATTATGTTTCCAGAAATTTTGACTTTGCGGATTGTTTGGCAACAGACACCCAAAATCTTTTATTATAACAATGATGCTCTTTCTACTGGTGGAGGCACTGTTGCGGTGGCGGATTCGAATGTCACTATTACTAATCTCAGCCTGTTCTTAGCTGTCGAGACTAACCCCGATGTCGTTCAATCAATTCATCAGAAGATTATGAGCCCCGAAGGTATGAGCTTCAACATTGATTATTCTTATTTGTATAAAAACACTGTCGGCACACCTTCAGAATCTCAAAATGTTATACTTAGATTTGACAGAGGCCACGGACGACGAATTAAGAAGATTTATCACTCTGTTTTCAACACGACCGAAAATAAGAACACTGCCTACGACAATAGCAACCTTCTTGGTTCTAAGGTTAAAACTTTTTATACCACACTAGAAGGAGCACGACTTCAGGAATTCAATGTTGATTGTCAAACTGGAAAACTAGAAGACTATATGTATCTTAAACCGAAGTTGGAAGGCTCTGCTTTGATGAATAGCAATGTTTATCAATACAACTGGTTTTGGTGTGATAGCTTTGACAATACCCGCCCACTGTGGAGCAAGGACCAAAATGAAATTAGTGGAATAAGTCTAGACACCGAGCGACGATGGGAGTTTATCGGAACCACTGCGAATATTGCGGCCAATCATTACACGTTTGTCGTAACTCAGCAAGAAGTAAATGTTAAGAATGGCACCATTACCAGAAATTAAACCCCCGCGAGTAGGTAATTAATTTTGATAGATTATTTATTTTTTGTTAATATACGAACTATGAGTCATCAGCGAAATTTGATAGCACAAGACCCTGACGGAGACTTCATTAATGTCAAAGTCGGCTACGATGGCAATGTTGAAACCAATAGTATGAAAACCGCTTTCGGCGAAGCATTGGTCGGTCAATTAACGCCAGTATTACAAGAGATTTTCCCATACACTATCAATACACGAATATGGACATTAGCTCAAACTGATGCTACCATTTCATTTAATGCGAACATGGCCGAACTTAAAACAGATGTGAAGACGACCGCGAATGCTGTATTGACGAGTAAAAAAAGAATTAAATACAGAACAGGTATGGGAGTTCTAACACGATTTACTGCTTTATGGACTACTGATGAAACGAAAGACTACAATTCATATATTGGCATAGGTGAAAGTGATTTTACTAATGGTTTCTATTTTTACAAAATAAAAGCGACTGGTATGAATATCGCCAGTGTTAAAGGTGGGGTGCCGACACTTATCGCACAGGCGAACTGGGATGACCCTTGTGATGGAACTAAAATTATGCCTATCATAGATTGGACCAAAGGGAATGTATTCCAGATTAAATTTCAATATCTTGGCTTTGGTGCTATAAGGTTCTACATAGAAAATCCATCAAGTGGAGAATTTCAGCTGGTTCATACAATGAGGTATGCGAATGCGAATGTGGGTGTTAGTCTTTCAAATACAACCCTACCTTTTTCGGCTTGTATAAGAAATTATGGAACTGGTAATGCTAATCAAACATTAAAAACAGCCAGTTGTAGTATGTTTATTGAGGGCACCAACACTATTAATTCAAGCATATCAAACGAAGCGGAAGGAAGTGAGCCAGCGAGCACAACGGAAAGCCCAATTATTAGCATAAAAAATAAAACAACTTTTAATGGTGTGACCAATTATTCAATTGTTTATCCATCTCTAGTGAGCATATCAAACGAAGACACCAAAGTTAATATAGTGCGGATTGTGAAAACGACTGGGGCACTTACGGTGGAGAACTTTGCGGATATTGATACCAAAGCTTCAATCGTATCAAAGGATACCGCTGCGACTGCCATTGGTGGTGCCACTATAACAGACGTAATTCTAAAACTTTATGTTAATGCTACTTCTAGCCAGCGTATTGACCTGCGAACTTACGACATACAACTCTCTCCTGGTGAAAATCTAACATTTTTACAAAAGTCTGTCGCGACTGCCAATAATGGAGGAAATGTGAGTGTTATAGTTAACTTCTTAGAAGACTAATGAACCTTTTGAAAAAAGCTTCACCAAAAAATAAATTAATAAGTTTTTGAGAAATCTCCACAAAGCTCCTACAATTGAAGCTGTTTGAATATTTCTTTTTTTAGCTCAGGATAGTTGTCTAGAAATGGTTGCTTTGCCATCCATCTTAAGTATTGGGTATCAAATACAACCACATCGGCGACTGTCTTTCCCTTATATTTTCCCATAGGTATCTTTCCTTGTTCTTGAAGTTTCTTGTTTTCTGATTTATATTCATTAATGTGTCCATCAATTACTTGCTTAATTTCTTGTAAAGTAAATGTTCTGTCTTTGTTGCTGACAGATAGCTGTTGAAATTTTTCACAAAGCTTTTGCATCGGTGAGTGTAGAGTAGGGTGTATATAGTTGGCAGTATAAAAAATAAAAAAAATTAAATAATTAATATAGGAACCGTGCTTCACCAAAACCGGAGGTATGAGCGAGTGGATTAAATTCATAAAGGCTTACTCTGCTAAGCATAACATAAGCTACAAGGAATCATTGAAAAAAGCTGGTAAGGCATACAGGAAACAAAAGGGAGGCAGTGCGGAGTTGTCGGAGGATGTCTATTTGTCTTCGTCAGATAGAAAGGGTGCTGACGGATGGAAGCCAGTCGCAAGCAAAGAAAAATCAACAGTGTATGAAAAAGATGGCAAGGCGATTGTAGCATTTAGGGGAAGTGCGGATAAAAGGGACCTATTAACCGATGTCGCATTGGTGAAGGGTGTATTGAAAAGAACACCAAGATACAAAGAAGAGCAGAAGCTGATTAATGAAGTCATAAAGAAATATGGTAAAGAAAATGTAGAGCTGACGGGGCACTCGTTAGGCGGGACGATTGCGAAAGACCTGAGCCGACAAACGGGTGTAAGGGCTACTACATACAATAAAGGCAGTAGCACAAAAGACCTCATTGAAGTGATTGACCGAGTAGCCGTTAAAGTAAATCCGAAAGGTAAAAGGGCGCAAACTGCGAAGCTAACGACGAACTACCGAACCGCATTAGACCCCGTATCATTGCTGGGAGCGACTGCTGTAAATACTACGTTAGTGAAACCAAAAAAAGGAATTCATACAATTGCAAGCTTCAAAGGTAAAGGAGCCAAAAAAATATATTTATAAAACCGGAGGTGCTTTTCATAACTCGTTTGATAGTCCAATATCGTTCAAGCAGGTGGCACGACTTAAAGCAACATATAACAAATTCATTGACAGTAGGTCTAGATTTATCCACACTGGTGTTGTTCGGCCTTGTGAGCAGTGGATGGTGGACGAGAATGTCGGCTGGATGGTCAGCATACGGTTTCTTGTCTGGTATCGTTTTTCTTCTATCAAATTTCTGCTCAATTTCACCAATCGTAATGAATATATGTTCTTTGGTATCTCTAGTATTGTGAATATCACCGTTATGAACAACCTTTGTATTACAACGAAACACGACCTGATGACCTGTTTTAAGTTGTTTATTTTGTAGCATTTTGTTATTGATTTCATTAACATTGTTGTTAGAGTGGTGTAATATTAAAGGTGGGTTTTTGTCAGTCGGTTTACCGACTACATCGGTAGATGTAGGGTGTGGCTTAACTTGCTTATTGAGAGCATCTAATTCTTCAAGTGTTAGTATTGTAGGTAGGCAGTCTTTTGCTCTGTGTTGGCTAAGCTCATTACCGCCCACCTTGTAATAGTCTTCTACCTTATTTAAGATAGATTGTAGAACTAGGTCTTTGGCCTGTCTGTAATTTGTATCAAGATTTATTTTTGTAAATAGCTTAAAAGTTTTTGACTTGTGGAATGGTTCTGATGTTGGGTCTGGGCAAGGAAGCTGAGCTAAGTGGCCGAATAGAATAATTGATACACCGCCGAATGGTCTGTTAATTTTGGTATATTTTCTGAGCATATGGTCCAGACTTTCTAAATTTTTGGAAGTAAGCATAGAAATTTCATCAATGGTTATTCTGTGATTAATTGCTTCTTCGCCTACTGGTATCGGTAGCGGTAGTCTATGATATAGCATTGTTAGTATTTTTTGGAGTGTATATTCAGAATTAATAACTTGGCGGGCATTGTGTGTCATAGCGGTTGATAAAGTCTTTTTGTCTTTGAAATGTGTGTTAGTGTATTTTGATGGCTGACCAGTTAGGTATTTAATCATTTCAGATTTACCCGTTCCAGCTTTGCCGTGAATAAGTAATAGTTCTTGTTCTGGTAAAGGTTGTATTCGTCTTTGGTGCTATAGTCTGGAAGCTCTGTATCCTCAAAGGCGGAGAACTCTGGATATTGTTTATGTGGTGTTTCTAAGAATTTCTGTAATGGTAATTTATCTTTGAAACCGCTATGTCGCTGGTATGTTATCCGTGGTTCGTCATTTATGTAGGAAACGAAACAAGTCATATTAAGTCGTGGTGCTATGAACTCATCCTGTTCTAAAACCTCAGGGCGAAATTCTTTTCCTGTTTTCATATATTCACCTTCGTATGCGATACTGTCTGTATTAGAATATAACAAAGTCCGCCCAGTATTTACAAGCTTTAACATTTGGTTATGAAGAACTATCTTTTATTATGCTAGCACATAGCCAGTTAAATGAGACATTTGAAATATGTTGTCTGTTGGGTTTGTATCTTGGTATGTGTATATCATTCGCTCTGGTAGTAGGTCATCCTTCATTTCGGCATACTTACTTTTATCGTATTTAACTCGTTTCAGGAACAATAACCTATATCCTTTTTCTTTCATCATAAAATGTATTCGCTCGTTGTATGTTTTTGAAATGGTAGATACTTGCTGAGTTCGGTGTATGTTAGTATTGAGAGAGCCTACCAGTAAGTTGGTTGCTTTGGCTAAGGTGTCGTGTTCAAAGCCAGGCTTATCAAAGTAATAATCTTGTATATTTGATATGTGTTCTGAGAAGGTTTTGAAGGGGTTGAAGTGGTCGTCTGCTAGATAGCACCTCTTAATAAATATCTGAACCCCTTGGTCAAACATATACAACAATGCGGGTATGGGTTGGCATTGGGTTCCTTTTGTGGTGTAGCCGTTGAAGAATGTTGGCACTGTGAGGTGCTTCTGGTCGTAATCAAAAACCGCATAACCGTGTAGAGGTTTGAGTTTGTTGTAGTATTCTTGTGTGAGGTCTTGGTTTATATTAATTATGTTGCGAGGAGCAATCGGGTATTCATTGAAGTATGATGACATTTCTCCTAGATTACCTAACGAAGCATTTGTATAAGCTTTTACCATATCAATCTGGTGTATCTTGTTGGGGTTTTTGGTGTGATGTTTAAAAATATGATGAAATGGTATTTGACCAGATTTCACGTGTCGCAATATATTAGGTTCAGTAATTTGTGTATGGAACTTAGGTTTATGTTTTTCTACAAGACACTGTATAAATAATTGTTTGAAGTATGATGGTAATGACCAAGCGGGAGTATCTTTGGGAACGAATGATGCGTGTTTGAAACGGTGTAAGCATTTATAATTTAGTTTGTTTTCTTTATCTACTATTCCTACAATGTTTCCAGATTGGTCTGTCATTGAATAACACTCCTTATGTTCTAATTCAAGTTTGGTTTGTATATTGTTGAGTTCTTCCTGTGATATCCATTTGTTCTCGTATTGGTTCGTAGATAGGTTCACATTACTTGCTTCGTGGTTAGTAGCATACTGGGGTCGTGGCTCTGGTATGTTTTCGTTAATATCGTATGATAACTCAATAGATTTTATGTGTTGGATACAAATGTCTTTTTGTTTTCCTTGTATTAATGTGGCGTGATAATCGTTGCATCTGATTATTATCTGTTTTGGGTAATCCTTAGTAGATGCTCGCCATACCAAATTCATACCATCAAATACATAAATCCTACATCGGATGAAGTCTTCCATTTCGACAATGTCCTTTGCTGTGGCATATTTGATATCCTTAAATCTATCTAGTATCACACTGTCTCGTTTTCGTTTTCTATTGTTTGGGTTTGGAAAGTCTTTCATAATACATTCTAGCACACAGTTTATTTCACCCTGTGCCATTGGTATGACAGCATTATTTTGCGGATTAACTTGGTCAATTGTAATGACTTTAAGGTCTTTGTCTTCTCTTTGTTCGTAAAACCTTGCTTGTTGTTCCACAAAGTTTCTAACCGCATTAATTGAACGCTCCAATTCGTTAGCTCTGTATATTCCTCTGACTGGTCCATTATATCCTTCATAATCCAGATGAACGAGATAGCTTGTATTTGGGTTTAGCTGTTGGAGGCGAGCTTCCCACCCTGGAACATACGGTATCACGAGTGAGTTATTTCGGCCGACCGATTCGGGGTGGCCACCAGTTAATCTGTTTATAATTCGCAGTGCGGTTGGAGTTGTAATGAGATACCATCTTCTTTTGCCTCTTGGTCTGATGTAGTCTCGTCGTCGCTCAATATGGTAGAGCGGAAATAGTTCTGGTTGGTATTGGTCCATTGTATATAGATAGGCAGGATAAATCTTTTGAAAAATAAATATTTAATGCTTTACATATATATACTACATTACCGTGTAAGTTTGATGAAATATTTACACAAACATAATAAACCATATAGCACCAAATTAAATAATTATTTACATTTATAAAAATAATATTACATATATATAAGATGCCACGACCAAAGATATATGAAGGAGACGAAAGGAGAAAAAGGAATAATGAGAAAGCTCTCGCATACTATTACCGTAATAAAGATAGATTAAACGAAGAACGGCGAACTAAAGCACAGAAGTTAATACAATATACACAAGATATAGAAGAATACAAAAAGAAGGTAGGAGTTAGAAGAGCGACTGAGTAAGTCAAATTAATTAACAATATTTTTTTTTGGTAAACATTTTACATCTAAAGATATCGTATATATGTAGTCTTTCCATAATTCTTCATTTAACGATGCGCCATTTATATACGAATGATGCTCTTTCATATCAAATAAATCTTGAACAGTTTTGTTATTTTTATTCCACGCAGATATCAAATGTTTTAATTCTTCCTTCTGCTCTTGTTTTAAATCTGGGTTGGTTGTTTACCCATTTTATGTATTTTTTGAATTTACTTTTATATTGCTTGATTGGGTTTTCGTGTATTTCAGTGTGTTCGGCTAGTCCATCTCGTCTCAATTCTTTATCACATTTGGGGCATTTGACTTTTTCTGCTCCTCGCTTTCTTACTGCTTCTCGTCTCTTTTGCTTTGCTTCTTCGCTTAATATTCTTTTTTATTTTCGTGTATTTCTTTGATATGTTCATTCAAATAACCTCTGCTTAGCTCTTTATCGCATTGTGGGCATTTGACTTTTTCTTTACTTCTTTCTTTGTTGTATTCGTTTTTGTAAGCTTTTTGTTCAGGAGTTAATATTTGTTTGTGTGTTTTCGCATATTCATTCTGGTATTTTTTACAACATTCCTTACAGTCGTTTCTATTAGCATAAGAATTCTCAGGAGTTCTTACAACTTTACAATTTCTACATAGCTGTAAGCAGTCATTACATATGATGGATGTGCCACCTCGTAATGAAACCCGTTGGTATCCTTTCTTGTCGCAGAATTCACAATTCATTGTTTTTTCTAAATAGTATATATATGTATAAATGGAAATTAATTAATTGAAACCAAACGAAACAAAAAGAAAAAGATAATTTTTGATTTGTAGAAATTAATTACGATAGCCGGTATATCAAAAAAGGTATTCAGTGGGGTGGCAGCCAACTTCACCTGCACGAATGTATTCGGGAGTGCAGTCTTACATCCACAACTTGTAAGAAAGCAATATTTTTTTCCATATCACATTTTTGGACAAAAACGATGAAAGCTCTTAATACGACCGACTGTGTAAAAAATGGCAAACGATAGCAAAATTCAAAACGAAAAGGGGGGGGAGACTTGTATCACCCCACCCTCGTCTTGGTTCTTTTTTAAGGGCATCAGTGCCTGGCATGGTGAGTGCATCACGCTGGCATTTGATGACCCAGCAAAGTCAAAGGTTAAATATCCTTATGACCCAGTCAAAGCACTGGAGATTCAGGAGAGGGAATTGCCTGATGAACCTGACTCAGAGGATACCCCTGATGTCGATTCTGACGATGAAGGCAGTGCGTCAAACGCGGGTAGACAGAGACCCAAAACGCTGAAGAAAGATGAAAGCAAGACACCCACCGAAGACAGACCGAAGGATTGGGCGAAGCTAACTGACGAACAAAAGGAACAGTGGAAAGAGAAAAGAGCAAAGAAAATGAAGCATGAGAAACGAAGACAGTCGAAACGAGCACACACACTAAGAGTGAAAGTAGTACAGAAAGAAAGAAGCATTATGAGCGCACGCGAACACTTCAACTCATTCTGTCTGTTGCTTTTTCTCATCCTGTTGTCGTTCGATATTTACGTACTAAGACAGTCACAGGACCGATAGAGCTGATAGAGGCAGTGAGGGCCAAGTTCGGTTCAATCTCCGGGGTTAACAAGAACATAAAAGCGCAAATTTTTGAGAACATGTATCCAAAACCCGGACAAAATGTTGATGCATGGTCGACTGATTATGTTGCAATGAAGGGAGAGGTAGAAAGTCACAGAACTCACCCATTCGACGAAGATGACCTCATAAGAGCCCTGCTTGCCAAGCTTGCAAAACACCCCGCATACGGAGAGAACTTCAAAGCACTCTACTTCAACCTACCCACCAACCTTAGACCAGGATTTGACGACTTAGTCGACAGCGCAAGAGACACATGGGCGTTGTGGAGAAAGGATAAGTGGAGAGGAGAAGAGAGGAAGGAGAGACCTGAAAAGCCCACAAGGCAGAAGAGGGAGACAAACCTCTTAGCAGGTGATAAGGGAGATGAGGACGAAGGAGGTAAGGGCAAGTAAAAAATTCAAGAAGAAGGAAGAATGGTGGCTCAAAGTCACTTGTTACGAGTGTAATGAGAAAGGTCATACCAAGAAGTATTGACCAGCAAAGAAACCCCGTAAGAAAACTCAAGCGAGTGAAGACAAGAACGATAATAAAAAGAAAAAGGGAAAACCTCACAGCAATAAGCACAAAAAGTCTCTCAAGGACAAAGACATGAACCTGATTAGGGAAGAGGAACAAGAGGGGGACACAGAAACAGATAGTGACGCTTTGCTCGTCTTCATGGGGGGAGATGTCCTAGACGACCCTGGGGAAACCCCTGACGAAGAGAGAGGCAGGGAGAGAACAAATGTCGAGTCTGGGGAACCTCAGATTGAGCCAGGTGTTCGTCCCCTGTCGACAAATAGAAGTGACGGAGGGAGTCCCTCCGCCACACCAATCTCACGCTCTCAGAGTCAGCTAACAAGAGACACCTCCACAAACACCCCACAGCGTCAAAACCCCGTTCCCAAAAACCTCTGACAACCATTGAGAGGTTTAGCAAAGAGAGATCGAGGTCCCTTAAGTGTCACGGCAAGACTAAAAAGAACAGTCCTTGTCAGATCTCTCTTGAAAAAGACAAGAGGGGTCCAAATGCTATGCAAGTTTCTAGGTTGACATATGGATTATTTTGCGGTTATCATGCGAAAAAGGAGGACAAAGAGTATCCTTTACTTGACTTAGCTGTCAGCCCAGGCCTCCGCCCCCCCAAATCCCCTTACTACCCTGATGAGAGTGGTTTGCGTGAGGATGCAAAAGCAAGAGGGATAGTCATACCACACAATCTCACTACCACATTCACCAACCAATCTCCACAGAGGGAGGGAGAGAGTGAGCAAAAAAGAGTGAAAAGGGAAATGAGGGAGAGTAGGCGTGTAGAGACATCACCGCAAAAACACACCTCCACACAAACACCACACACCGCATCATCCGCACATGTCACGCAAACAGATGACACACCAATGCAAAGAGAGAGCAGTGAGGAAGAAGAAGGAGAAGAAGAGATGGAGGAATCATACTATGATAGTGAGAATGACTCTAGATGTTCTGATGAGATCAGACATGACATGGCAATGGCATCATGCTTGGATGATGATGATGTTGACCCGGAATTTCTAACATTTACGCGGAAAGGCAATGTTAAGAAATAATTTGAGAAACATGGCATCATCAATAAGACTCACGCCAAGAGTGGGAGTCCGGCATTTGCCGGACTGCCCAGTCTTGCCGTAGGGACCGGGGAGGCCAAGGGGAACAGCGGGAAGGCGCAGCAGCCACCCCGACACCACAAGCAGGTCCAAAACCTCAAGCCCAACCACACACCAACACGCCACCCATCATCACTTTGAAAGACATAGAACAGCTCGCTCAACAACTCACAACAACATGCATTAGGGAAAGCAGTGGCGAGGTAAAGAGAGTGTGAAGGGAAGTTAGTGCTAGATGAGTTCTTGAAAGATGTGGTGAGAGCGATAGAGGGAGTGTATATAGCACACGCAGCATGCACAACACTATCCCCACCAACACAGACCCAAAACAGCAACACCTCAGAACCACCAGCACTATCACAACACAAGAACAGCAAACAGAAGTACGCACTAGTGTTAGATGGGGAAGGGGGCGAGACAGAAAAAGCACGATAGTTCAGGATAGCGGGTCGTCTCGAGACATAGCATGCAACCCTGAAATGTTGCACGACATTAAGTCCGTACCCCCTGTCAAGCTAATTACAGGTAATGGAGAGTGTGAGATAGGACAGGAGGGGATGGCAAGAGTGACGCGCATCAACGGACACGGTAGACCAATCACGGTGTCAAGGCCAATGCTCCTTGACGCCAGATTACCCGTGAATATTGGCTCAACCGGCAGGATGGATAATACCCATCACCAGTCAATCATTCACCAAAATGGACAGCTAGTCATACTCAAACACCCCATAAAATTAGAGGAGAAAGACGTACTGGTAAGAGGTAGGCTCATGTCAACCCTTCTTTACAGATGGGACGATGAATTTGACACTCCATTAGACATAAATGAGCGTTATGAAACCCCGCAGAATAAGAAAAGTGGTGGGGTAAAAGGGGAGGGAAACCCCAGGAGAGAAAGACAGAAGCGTAGGCAGGCAGAAGGCAAAACAGGGGAGGTAACGCTGTATGCGTCTTATCCCTGCAAGCCTGGTGCGATTAGAAAGGTAGATATAGAATTGTTCCATTATGCATGTGGACACTATAGCATTAAAAAGATGAGAGATTTGGCAAATGCATTAGGCATAAAGCTAGTAGGAGATGAGAAGAAAGTAGAATTTTGTGAGTCATGCATGATAGGTAAGGCAAAGCAGTTGCCTAGGTTTAAAGTTAATAAGATAGAGAGAGCTAGTAAGCCAGGAGTAGTATTACACATAGATACCGGAACGTGGTCAGCACGGTCAATACACGGTAAGAGACACAAATTTTCGGTCACGGACGATTACTCGTTGTTTATTAAGGATTATTATCTTGCGCATAAGAACGAATTTATTGACTGCATTAAGCAGGCGGTAGCATTTTATGAGAGACAGACAGGAAACAAAGTACAAGAAATTAGATGTGATCAAGAGTTTGATGTCCCGAAAGAGGTGATAGAGTGGTGGAAGCCTTGTCAGTTTACTTGGAAAACTTCGGCAACGGGGGACAAGGATGGTAACCCTGTCGCTGAAAAAGCCAATGACATTACGGCTGGGCCGCAAGAGCCATGCGTTACCATGCCCACCTGCCCATTTCTTTCTGGGCAGAGATGGAGCATTTGGCAACCACTCTACATAACATTTTGCCTGCCACCCAAGGACCTAGGAAGGGGATGTCCCATTTTGAGCAGTTATTGGGAAGGAAACAGTTTTTAAGACACCTTAGACCGATAGGTTGCATGGGAGTAATGTATACATGCAAAGGTAGAAAGGGACAGTTTAGAGGAAAAAAAGTTATGCTAGTAGGGTATGACTTATTTAGGGAGTTGTATAGAGTGTGGGACGGTAAGAAAGTAGTAACAGGAGTTAGAAACGTGCGGTTTAACCCGTACGTGATAGGGAAGGAAGCACATCCAGAGAGAACAGTCAATTGGGATGAGGATGTAGCTGAGGGGGAGAGTGAGAGTAAGGATGTCGATGTTGAACAAACACACTCCACACCCACCACCACCACAGTCACAACCACCCACGCACAAGAGGACGCGACACAGACTCATGACGATGACGACACATATGACAATGTCGATGATGTTAGTCAGTCAGATAGTCAACAAGGACAGGGGGAGTATGGAGGGGACACAGGGGGAGTCAGCATAGATCACAAACACACACAAACACAAGATAGCTTTTCAACACAGGACATCGACACCACACCGACAGCTGCGCCCCATCCCACCGACACAGCCCCACAGACAAACAACACAGGACTAGGACATGCACACGCACTCACAGATGCATCTGACCCTCAAGCACAGCATGAGAGAAGAGCATATGAAGAGAGTGAGCAACCTAGTAAAGGAAGAACATGGGAGCAGAGTGACAAGACCACAGAAGCTAACATAGTTCAAGAAGGAAAACGAATAAGACGACAGGCACAACAACAGCCACCACAAGCACAACAACCACCTTCACGACTGCATAGTGAACTAAAACGAAAAGAAAAAGTAGTAGAGGTTCAGGAACTAGAGGGAGTGAGAGTGAGAGTTCTTGCAAGGGAGTGGGGAGACGAGTGGGCAGAGAAGACATACGGAGAGGGCTGGGAGAGAAAAGTGCGCACAGGCATAGTGAAGCAGAAGTGTGCCCCCAAAGAGAGGTTAAAAGTTAGAAAACAACCTAAGCCATCTCACTTTGTTCAGTTTGAGGACAGACTAGAGAAGATGCTAGATTCTGAGATCAATAAGTACAAGGTAAGTGAGGGAGAGTCCGTATTGCCTGCTGGAGAGTTGGAGAGTGCTATGTTATGTTATGACAGATGCATGAATGAGCCAAATGAGCTTTTGCTTTATTTTAACATTCGTGTGCCTAAAGAGATAGCTGAGCAGGGATTGACAGTGAAAGAGTTGTTAGAGGGCATGAAGAAAGAGATTCAATTTCTTAAGGACTTTAAGACATACACTTGGGTTAAGTTTAGCGAAGCCAAAAAGGCTGGTGTTAGCAAGATAGTTAGGCTCACATGGGTTCACAAAGTCAAGATAGACGAGAACGGAAGGAAGTTGTTAAGTCCAGATTAGCTTTAAGAGGAGACATGTTAGAGCCAGGAGTTAGTTTCAACCCTGACCAATTGTTTGTCCCTTGTGCCTCACATCGCTCACTGCTCATGCTTGCCAAACTAACTGCCTGGCATGGTAATAAGCTTTACGGAATTGATTTCAAAAATACTTACTTAAATGCCCGCATGCAAGATCCGGTATTTGCCTACCCACCTGAAGAAATGGATAGAGAGGGCAAAGAGGGGATGATATTGCGTGTTGATGGAGCGTTAAATGGTGCGCCTCAGGCAGGTAGAAGGTGGTATGACATACTAGCCCCTAAGTTAGTAAAGCTAGGATTTAGGTTGTTAGACTCCGACTTATGCATGTTCGTAGAGAAAGACAAGCCTATAAGAGAAGCGATAAATGGGAGTATTTCACGTGGATGAGTTAGTATTTTCCGCACCTAACAAAGAAGCTTATGATAAATTCGCGTCTGCGTTAGAACGGTACTACTCAAAAGGTTAGGATTCGCAAAGGAATTCAAAGGGATAGAGATAGTGCATGAGAAAGGCAGAATCGTTTTGCACCAAAGAAAGTACCAATTGCAAAATTTACGTGAAACAGGATACGCAAATTCTCGTCCGGTCAGTACCCCAGCGATAGACCAAACACCGGAAGCAATGTCGGAAGATGCAGCTTTGCGTAAAGTGTCTATTCCGAGTATAGTAGGCAGTTTGCTTTATTTAGCCAAAATGACAAGACCAGATATCGAACAAGCTCTTAACGCTGCAAGCGTCATGCAAACCATAGACAAGGGAGTAACTTACGCTATATTAGGCAGAATCATACGCTATTTAATCAAGTCTTTTCGCGGTATAGCTTTTAACGGGCCAAAATCCGTTCAAAAGGGTATGTCCTACCCTAAGGTCACTTTGTGGCCCGATGCCGCTCACAAAGTCTGTTTGAAGACGGGTAAGTCTCGCACAGGTTTTATAATCTTGTGGGGAGGAGACCCAATAGGTTGGCTTTCAAAAAGACAGAGTAGGATAGCACTTAGTTCAATGACGCGGAAATTTACGCAGCTGCTGAATGCATAAGAGAAGGACTAACAATAGGCCATGTCAGACAGGAACTCGGAATTCCGCAAAAAGGTGCAGTAGAAATTTTCGAGGATAATTCGCAAACAATTCACGCGGGTGAAAGAAGATTATCCGGACCCCGCACCAAACATGTGCCTCTCGAATTACACTTCATTCATCACCTTCAGAGAGATGGAGAGATAAAATTCATAAAGGTAGGACTCGTGACTAAAAAGCAGATAGGAGATTTACTCACTAAACCGTTACCGCGCGAGCAGTTTACTTATTTGCTCAACAAATTTACGGTTATCATTCTGGGTGAACCGGAATGACTACGGGTGTTTCACTTATGTTTTGTGTTTTTGTTTTCGTTTTGTGTGAGTTGTTTAGTATTGTCGATGCCGGACTAGAGGCCGTGGAACCTGCGATCAATTTCTTGGCTGGACTCCGTACCCTTCGATCGGGTTATGGACCAGTACGCTGAATGGGGAATTAATCGAGCGGAGTTTCTGAGGCTAAAACATGGAAGATATCCGAGACAGACTATAGAACAGCTTCGAGAGAACGATGAAGATCAGGGCGACGATACGGAACATGAACAGTGGGACTGAGTCGATGAAGGCGGAGCGGAAGCCTGACGGCTATGGACACAGTTGCGATGAGCTACGCGGAGAGGTTGATTAGCCCTCAGGCCACGCGGTCGCAGGTGGCAAGAATTCCTGACTTTTCTGGTGCCAAGTGGACAAAAACGTAGGACGGTCTTACTTTATTGCATACAGAGGCTCGCTTTCCTTTCTTTTCACTTGTTTCCTCACACCCCTAACGTTTTTATATATATAGTTTTTAGTGACTTTTGATACACCTTACGGAAAGCGCTTGCAAATTTTCATTTGCTTCAGAACTATAAGACACTTAAGACGATAGTTATCACGAATATTGACAAATAACTAAAGGGGAGCGTTGGTCATTACTATTTCAATTTAATTCACCGTTACTTAGATAGTTGATTTGTCAATAGGCCGGACAGTCAATAATGCTAATGTTAACTGAAAATGCCGGCGTAAGACCTATACTTAAGTTAGTCAGTTTGTGACGTGGAAGTCAAAGCGTACGAGTTATTAAAAAAAGCGTTTCTATACTGCGTTATAATCTTGCTAGGTAGCACGGATAGATCCTGAAA
>WBZZ01003208.1:22500-25000 GCA_019918135.1 Paulinella micropora
GCCAGACAGCCCAGGTGAACACAGCTCGGAGTCCGTCACTCGTGGCGGGCTGGACTTGTAGGGCGCGTGCGCTTGTGTGTATGTGTATGTGTGTGTGTGTGTGTGTACCAGTAGTTCGGAGTGCTGCGCTTGTTGTCTGGGCGGGGAGTACTTGTAGGGCGAGTTGTGCGGGCTTTCTTTGGGCGAGCCGCGTGCTCTCTTCAGCTTGTCACTGCGCGGAGAGCTATCCCCGCCGCCCAAAGCCTGCCACGCAGCACGTGCGACATACAGGCACTAGTGAAGCAGAGATGCAAAACGCAGGCAGTAGTGCGGTGGCAGATGGAAAATTCAGGCAACAGTGAGGTAGCAGATGGAACATTCAGTTAGTAGTGAGGCCGCAGATGGGAAATACAGGCAGTAGTGAAGCAGCAGGTGGGCAGGAAGCGAGGCATAATGTGAGCAGGGCACAGGCGCCGGTGTGCTTGGGCAGGGGCAGACAAGAGGAAGGCGCAGCACAGGCAAGAGGAAGCAGGTCACAGGCAAGAAGAGGCAAGTCAAGAGGCAGGCGCAGCACAGGCAAGAAGAGGCAAGACAAGGGGCAAGAAGAGGCAAGTCAAGAGGCAGGCGCAGCACAGGCAAGAAGACGCAAGACAAGAGGCAAGAAGAGGCAAGTCAAGAGGCAGGCGCAGCACAGGCAAGAAGATGCAAGACAAGAGGCAAGAAGAGGCAAGTCAAGAGGCAGGCGCAGCACAGCAAGAAGAGACACCTGCTCTTTTTTGGCCAACATCAGGTCAGGCGAGTGGTTGCGCGAGTAACGACCCTACACACACACACACACCATACGTACATACATACATACATACATACATACATACATGCATACATACATACATACATACACACATACATACCCACGTACCCACCTACCCACATACCCACATACCTACATACCTACATAACTACCTACCTACCTACCTACCTACCTACCTACCTACCTACATACATACATACATACATACATATATACCTACATACCTAACTACCTTCCTACCTACATCCTACCTACCTACCTACCTACAGACAGACATACATACATACATACTTACATACATACATACATACCTGACTACCTACCTACCTACCTACCTCCCTCCCTCCCTCCCTACGTACCTAATACCTACCTACCTACCTACCTACCTACCTACCTACCTACGTACGTACGTACGTACCTACCTACCTGCCTACCTACCTACCTACCTACATACATACATACATACATACATACATACGTACGTATGTACGTACGTACGTACGTACGTACATACGTACATACATACGTACATACGTACGTACATACGTACGTACGTACGTACGTACGTTACGTACGTACGTACGTACGTTACGTTACGTTACGTTACGTTACGTTACGTACGTACGTACGTACGTACGTACGCACATACATACATACATACATACATACATACATACATACATACATACATACGTACGTACATAGATAGGTAGAGACACACGTTACCTGGCCCCCTGCGGCGGTCCAGCGAGGCTCCTCCCCATGCACAGCAACCTGCAAGAGAGAGAGAGAGAGAGAGAGAGAGAGAGAGAGAGAGAGAGAGTATGTGGGGTATGAGAGGGGTATGAGAGGGGTATTATGAGAGGGGGTATGACATGCAGGTTGCGGTGCATGGCGAAGAGAGAGAGAGAGAGAGAGAGAGAGAGAGAGAGAGAGAGATGTCATAACCCTCTCATACCCCGCCTCTCTCTCTCTCTCTCTCTTCTCTCTCTCTCTCTCTCTCTCTCTCTCTCTCTCTCTCTCTCTCTCTCTCTCTCTCTCTCTCTCTCTCTCTCTTCACCATGCACAGCAACCTGCATGTCATACCCCTCTCATAATACCCCTGCCATACCCCTCTCATACCCCGCCTCTCTCTCTCTCTCTCTCTCTCTCTCTCTCTCTCCATACTCCTCTCATACCCCGCCTCTCTTTCTCTCTCTCTCTCTCTCTCTCTCTCTCTCTCTCTCTCTCTCTCTCTCTCTCCATACCCCTCTCATACCCCGCCTCTCTTCTCTCTCTCTCTCTCTCCTCTCTCTCTCTCTCTCTCTCTCTCTCTCTCTCTTCTCTGCGGGCATGCATGTTATGTATGTATGTATGTATGTATGTATGTTATGTATGTATGTATGTATGCATGTATTTATGTATGTATGTATATGTATGTATATGTATGTATGTATGTATGTATGTATGTATGTATGTATGTATGTTATGTACGTGTATTATGTATGTATGTATGTATGTATGTATGTATGCATGTATGTATGTATGTATGTATGTATGTATGTATGTTATGTACGTGTATTATGTATGTATTTATGTATGTATGTATGTATGTATGTATGTATGGATGCATGCATGCATGTATGTATGTATGTATGTATGTATGTATGTAAGTATATATGTGTGTATGCACGTATGTACGTACGTACGCACGTATGTACCTACGTGCGT
>WBZZ01003208.1:45000-50000 GCA_019918135.1 Paulinella micropora
AGAGATAGTTCACCTACTTGCGCGCGCGCGCGTGTGTGTGTGTGTTTGTGTGTGTGTGTGTTTGTGTGTGTGTGTGTGTGTGTGTGCTGTATGTGTGTGTGTGTGTGCTGTATGTGTGTGTGTGTGTGTGTGTGTGTGTGCGTTTGTGTGTGTGTTTGCGTTCCTATAAATAGATACGAACATACATACAAATACAGATATTGCCACGCACATCTATACAATACACGTGTATACATGTGTGTGTGTGCAGGTGTGTCTACCAGTGGCTCTCGTCTGCGGTGGCGTTGGTGTCGTCCAGCAGCAGCTCGGTGTTCTTGCTGATGCTGAGCTGCTGCAGCGCGGCCTGCTGCTGCCGCGTGGGGCTGTGCTGCGGGCCGCTGCTGCTGCTGCCCTGCGGCAGCGGCGGCGGCTGGTCGGGCTGCTGCTGCTTGGGCGGCAGCGACAGCGCCGTGGACAGGACGTGGTTGAGCGCCATGATCCACTTGGCCACCAGCCGCTCGTCAGCGTCAGCACTCTCCTCCGCAGCCTGCAGCTCCAGCACCTAAAACATGTGTATGAATATGTATATGTATGCGTGTATGTATGTATATGTATATGTATATGTATATGTATATGTATATGTATATGTACATGTACATGTACATGTACATGTGTATGTATTTTCGTATATGTATATATGTACATGTATGTATTTATATGCATATGTATATGTATATGTATATGTATATATATATATAATAATATAATATAATATATATATACATATATATATGTATATGTATATGTATATGTATATGTATACGTATATGTATATGTGTATGTATATGTGTATGTATATGTGTATGTATATGTGTATGTGTATGTGTGTATGTATATGTATATGTATATGTATATGTATATGTATATGTATATGTATATGTATATGCATATGCATATGCATATGCATATACGTATATATATACGTGTACGTATACGTATACGTTTATACGTATATACGTATATACGTATATGCGTATACGTATACGTATAATACGTTTCCGATACGTATACGTTAAAGTTATAGTTATACGTATACGTATACGTATACATATACGTATACATATACGTATACATGTACGTATATACGTATATACGTATATACGTATACGTATACGTATACGTATACGTATACGTATACGTATACGTATACGTATACGTATTCGTGTACGTATACGTATATGTATATGTATATGTATATGTATATGTATATGTATATGTATATGTATATGTATATGTATATGTATATGCGTATGTATATGTATATGTATATGTATATGTAATGTATATGTATATGTATATGTATATGTATATGCATATGTATATGCATATGCATATGCATATGCATATACGTATACGTATATACGTATACGTATACGTATACGTATATACGCATATACGTATATACGTATACGTATACGTATACGTTACGTATATACGTATATACGTATATACGTATTATACGTATATACGTATACGTATACGTATACGTATATAAGTATACGTATACGTATACGTATACGTATACGTATACGTATACGTATATGTATATGTATACGTATACGTATATGTATATGTATATGTATATGTATATGTATATGTATATGTATGTGTATATGTATATGTATATATATATATAATATATATATACATATATATATATGCATATGTATATCTATATGTATATGTATATGTATATGTATATGCATATGTATATCCATATGTATATGCATATGTATATGTATATGTATATGTATATGTATATGTATATGTATATGCATATGTATATGTATATGTATATGTATATATATATGTATATGTATATGTATATGTATACGCATATGCATATGCATATGCATATACGCATACGTATATACGTTTATACGTATATACGTATATACGTATACGTATACGTACACGATAATACGTTATAGTTACACGTATACATATACGTATACGTATACGATACTTATACGTTTTTGTTGTACGTATACGTATACGATAATACGTTATAGTTACACGTATACATATACGTATACGTATACGATACGTATACGTTATAGTTATACGTATACGTATACGTATACGTATATACGTATATACGTATATACGTATATACGTATACGTATACGTATATACGTATATACGTATATACGTATATACACATACACATATATACGTATATACGTATACGTATACGTATACACGTATACGTATACGTATACGTATATGTATATGTATATGTATATGTATATGTATATGTATATGTATGTGTATATGTATATGTATATGTATATGTATATGTATAATTTTTATATATATACGTATATGTATATGTACATGTATATGTATATGTATATGTATATGTATATGTATATGTATGTGTATATGTATGTGTATATGTATATGTACACCTTGTTATTGGGGTTGTCTGGTTGGTCGCCATGGCGCTCCGTAATCGCAAAACACGCCTACACATGCATACATACATACATAAGTAGATACATGAATGCACACAAAGATAAATACATAGATACATAGATACATAGATAGAGAAATAGATAGATACGTACACACATACACACACACATACATACATACATACATACATACACACATTAATACATTAAAACATTACATTACATTACATTACATTGCATTACATTGCATTACATTGCATTACATTGCATTACATTGCATTACATTGCATTACATTGCATTACATAACATTACATTCCATTTCCATTCCATTCCATTCCATTCCATGCCACTCCACTCCGTTCCGTTCCGTTCCGTTCCGTTCCGTTACAATACATTACCTACTATCTACCTACATGCATACATACATACATACATACCCACATACATACATACATACCATACCAACATACATACATACCAACATACATACATACATACATACATACATACATACATACCTGTTCTGGCACGTTGACGAGTAGCGGTGAGTTCTGTAGCAGCTTGGTGGCCTTGCCGGGCAGCACGGTCGCGCGCGGCACGGCCCACGAGGGCTTGGCGCGTGACTGCGAGAACAGCCGCAGCAAGCGGTCGGGGTGCGCATCCGCGAGGCGCGCGTTGGCGGGCTGCCACTGCAGCGTCTGGCTGGCGCTGTCGTAGAAGAGCCAGACCAGCTGCTTGCTGGGCGCGCCCTGCTCCGTCAGGAAGTGTTGCCAGAAGGCGCTGCCAGCCTCCATCATCTGCCGCAGCTGCGTCATGTCCACGCGACTGGGCGAGCTCCGCCGCGACTGGCGCTGCTGGCGCACGTCCGTCTCGTTCTGCCACGAGCCCGCCATGCCCTGCCAGCGCTGCTCCACGCCCGCCTCCAGCTGCACCGCGCCCTGATCGTCCTCCGCCAGCAAGCCCGCCTGCTCGGCTCGCTTCATGGGCTGCGACGCCTGGTCGCTGCTGAGCGTGTAGGCGCGCGTGTAGCCGTCCCCCCCCTCGCCGTGCTTGCCCTCGCGACCGTCCCAGCCACTACGCACTGGACTGCCTCTGAACACATCACGTGACAAAACGTAACGTAACGTAACATAACATAACATAACATGACATAACTTGACATAACATGACATAACATAACATAACATAACATGACATGACATGACATAACATAACATGACATAACATGACATAACATGACATAACATAACATGACATAACATAACATAACACAACACAATACGACATGACATAACATGACATAACATAACATAACATAACATGACATAACATAACATAACGTAACATAACATAACATACCATAACATGACATAACATAACATAACACACCATAACATAACACAACATAACATAACATACCATACCATACCATAACATAACATAAGATAAGATGACATAAGATAACATAACGTAAGATAACATAACATAACATAACATAACATAACATAACGCAACATAACATAACATGACATAACTTGCATACATACATGCACAGATGCACACACCTGTTGGTGGTTGCGGCCTCGTCCGTCTGCAGTGTGATGCCGACCGCGGCCAAGCCCTCCTGTGTGTGTGTGTGTGTGTGTGTGTGTGTCTGCAGTGTGATGCCGACCGCAGCCAGGCCCTCCTGTGTGTGTGTGTGTGTGTGTGTGTGTGTGTGTGTGTGATAGTGTGTGTGTCTGCAGTGTGATGCCGACCGCAGCCAAGCCCTCCTGTGTGTGTGTGTGTGTGTGTGTGTGTGTGTCTGCAGTGTGATGCCGACCGCAGCCAAGCCCTCCTGTGTGTGATTGTGTGTGTGTGTGTGTGTGTGATTGTGTGTGTGTGTGTGATTGTGTGTCTGCAGTGTGATGCCGACCGCAGCCAAGCCCTCCTGTGTGTGTGTGTGTGTGTGTGTGTGTGTGTGTGTGTGCAGTGTGATGCCGCCCGCAGCCAAGCCCTCCTGTGTGTGTGTGTGTGTGTGTGTGTGTGATCGTGTGAGTGATTGTGTGTGTGTGTGCTTGTCTCTCTCTCTCTCTCTCTCTCTCTCTCTCTCTCTCTCTCTCTCTCTCTCTGTGTGTGTGTGTGTGTGTGTGTGTGTGTGTGTGATTGTGTGTGTGGTGGGCCTCATCCGTGTGCAGCGTGATTCGCACCTGCACAAACCGCTGTGTGTGTGATTGTGTGTGTCATTGTTGTGTGATTGTGTGTGTGATTGTGTGTGATTGTGTTTGTGTGTGTGATTGTGTGTGTGTGCGTGTGTGTGTGTGATTGTGTGTGTGATTGTGTGTGTGATTGTGTGTGTGATTGTGTGTGTGTGTGATTGTGTGTGTGATTGTGTGTGTGTGTGTGTGATTGTGTGTGTGTGTGTGTGATTGTGATTGTGATTGCGTGTGTGTGTGATTGTGTGTGTGATTGTGTGTGTGATTGTGTGTGTGTGTGTGATTGTGTGTGTGATTGTGTGTGTGATTGTGTGTGTGATTGTGTGTGTGATTATGTGTGTGATTCTG
>WBZZ01003208.1:65000-70000 GCA_019918135.1 Paulinella micropora
AAAAAAAAAAAAAAAAAAAAAAAAAAAAAAAAAAAAAAAAAGAAAAAAGAAAAAAAAAGAGAGAGAGAGAGAGAGAGAGAGAGAGAGGAGGAGGAGGAGGAGGAGGAGGAAAGGAGGAAAAGGAGGAGGAGGAGGAAAGGAGGAAAAGGAGGAGGAGGAGGAGAAGGAGGAGGAGGAGAAGGAGGAAGATGCAGAGAATGGGAGAGGAGGGGAACCAAAGGCCAGATGGGTGAGGAGGAGGGGGAGTTGGGGTCCTCTGGCGTGCGCGATGAAGAGGGAGAGAACGAAGACGAGGGCGACGACGACGACGAGGACGAGGGGCTGGAGGACGAAGACGAGGATGGGGAGAGAGAGGGGGAGGAGGAAGGCAAAGGCGAAGCAGAGGGTGACGAGGAAGGCGAGGAGGGTGAGGAGGAGGGTAAGGGGGAAGAGGAGGAGGAAGGCGAAGGGGAGGAGGAAGGCAAAGGGGAGGTGGAGGAGGACGGAGAGGGCGAGGAGGAGGGGAAGGGTGAGGAAGAGGATGAGGAGGAGGGGACAGGGGAAGAGGAAGAGGAGAGTGAAGAGGAGGAGGAAGGCAAAGAAGAGGTGGAGGATGAGGGGGAGGGCGAGGAGGAGGGGAAGGGCGAGAAGGAGGGTAAAGAGGAGGGTGAAGGTGAAGAGGAAGAGGAGGATGAGGTTGACGAGGAGGAGGAGGTTGAAGAGGAGGAGGAGGGTGAAGAGGAGGAGGATGAGGGCGAGGGCGACGAGGAGGAGGAGGGGGAAGGTGAAGAGGAGAAGGGTGAAGAGGAGGAGGAGGGTGAAGAGGAGGGTGAAGGTGAAGAGGAGAAGGAGGGTGAAGAGGAGGAAGAGGGTGAAGAGGAGGGTGAAGGTGAAGAGGAAAAAGAGGGTGAAGAGGAGGAAGAGGGTGAAGAGGAGAAGGAACGTGAAGAGGAGAAGGAGGGTGAAGAGGAGGGTGAAGGTGAAGAGGAGGAGGAGGGTGAAGAGGAGAAGGAAGGTGAAGAGGAGAAGGAAGGTGAAGAGGAGGTGGAGGGTGAAGAGGAGAAGGAGGGTGAAGAGGAGAAGGAGGGTGAAGAGGAGAAGGAGGGTGAAGAGGAGGAGGAGGATGAAGAGGAGGAGGAGGGTGAAGAGGAGGAGGAGGGTGAAGTGGAGGAAGAGGGTGAAGAGGAGGGTGAAGGTGAGGAGGGTGAAGAGGAGGAAGAGAGTGAAGAGGAGAAGGAGGGTGAAGTGGAGGAAGAGGGTGCAGTCGAGGAAGAGGGGTAGGGGATGGAAGAAGGTGAGGAGGAGGGCAAGGGGGAAGAGGAGGCGGAGGAGGATGGGAAGGAGGAGGGGGATGGGGAGGAAGAGGGGGAAGGCAAAGGGGAGGTAGAGGAAGAGGAGGAGGAAGAAAAGGAGGGGGAAGAGGAGGAGGAAAGTGAAGTGGAGGAGGAGGGTAAAGAGGAGGAGGAGGACGAAGAGGAGGGTGAAGGTGAAGAGGAGGAAGAGGGTATAGAGGAGGAAGAGGGTGAAGAGGAAGAGGGTGAAGAGGAGGAAGAGGGTGAAGAGGAGGAAGAGGGTGAAGAGGAGGAGGAGGATGAAGAGGAGGAGGAGGGTGAAAAGGAGGAGGAGGGTGAAGAGGAGCAGGAGGGTGAAGAGGAGAAGGAGGGTGAAGGCAAAAGGGAAGTGGAAGAGGAGGATGAGGGGCTGGAGGAGGGGGAGAAGGGTGGCGATGGCGAAGGCGAGCACGAGGAGGAAGGGGACGAAGAGGATGAAAGTGACAAGGAGAAGGAGGGGGAGGAAGAGGAAGAAAAGGAGGAGGAAGAGGACGAGGAGGAGGAAGGAGAGGGCGAAGAGGAAGGGGAAGAGGAGAGTGAAGATGATGGAGTCAGCGAGAGGGAGGCGGAGAGTGGAGAGAAGGAAGAGGTGCAGGAAGCGGAAGGAAAAGCAGAGGAAGAGGGCGAAGCAGAGATGGAAGAGGTGGAGGAAACGGAAGGAAAAGGCGAAGCAGAAGTGGAGGAGGAGGAGGACATGGAAGGAGAAGGTGTCGCAGACGGTGTGCTGGAGCCAGAGGAGGAGAGCGAGGAGGAGCGTGAGGGAGACAGCGAAGGCGAGGCCGAGCGAGACGTGGAGACCGAGCTGGAGGCGGAGGGAGAGGACGAGCGAGAGAGCGAAGTGGAGACACTGGCAGAGGGCGACCAGGAGCGCGACAAAGAGGGAGACAAGGACGAGGAGGCGGAAGACGAAGCAGTGGGCGAAGCAGAGGGCGACTCCGACTGCGACCAAGAAGGCGACGGAGAGGCAGAGCGAGAAGACGAGGAGGAAGGAGACGCGGAGGAAGAGGGGACGGGCGAAGCGGAGGAGGAGAGGGAGAGAGAGGGCGTAGGGGAAGGGGAAGCAGTCAGCGACAGGGAGGGAGAGTGAGAGTGCGAGGCTGAAGTTGAAACGGAGGAGGACGAGGAGGAAGAGGGAGACGACGAGGAGGAGGGGGAAGACGAGTGTGAGATGGTGGAAGAGGCGGAGAGGGAAGGGAAGGAGGATGGCGAAGGGAAAGATGAAGGAGAGGAGGAGGATGAGTTGGAGGGGAAGACGGAGGCCGAAAGCGACAGGCTGGCCGAGGACGAGGAGGAAGGAGAGAAGGAAGAGGAAGGAGAGGAGGAGGAGGAAGGAGAGGAGGAGGAGGAAGGAGAGTAGGAGGAGGAAGGAGAGTAGGAGGAGGAAGGAGAGTAGGAGGAGGAAGGAGAGTAGGAGGAGGAAGGAGAGGAGGAAGAAGAGGATGCAGGAAAGAAGGAAGGAGAGGAGGAGGAGGAAGGAGAGGAGGAGGAGGAAGGAGAGGAGGAAGGAGAGGAGGAAGGAGAGGAGGAAGGAGAGGAGGAAGGAGAGGAGGAAGGAGAGGAGGAGGAAGAGAACGAGGAGGACGTGGAAGAGGAGAGGGAGGGAGAAAGCGACGGGAAGGAGGAGGATGAAGCAGAGGCTGAGGAGGAGAGCGTAGGCGAGGAGGACGGGGAGAGCGTAGGGTAGGAGGACGGCGAGGGGGACAGAGACGACGAGGGCGAGCGGGAGGGCGTAGGCGAGGCGCAGGAGGCGGAAACAGAGATGGAGCGCGTGTCTGAGATCGAGCTGGACGGCGACTGCGACGGCGACGCAGACCACGACTGCGAGGCAGTCAGCGAGGCGGAGGAAGAGCGGGACGGCGAGATGGACGGCGAGATTGTGGCGGAGGGCGTGCGCGAGGGGGAAGGCGACGGGGAGACAGACTCGAGTTGGCACAGGCACGCGGCCTCGGCGCTGCACAAGATGTTGGTGGTGAGCGTGTTAAAGAAAAGATTCGAACCCGCAGGCGATGAGGCTAACACAACACAACACCTCGTAGGTAGATAAACAAGACGGATAGATAGATAGATAGATAAACAGATCGATCGATCGATAGATAGATAGATAGATAGATAGATAGATAGATAGATAGATAGATAGGAAGGTATGTATGTATGTATGTATGTATGTATGTAGGTAGATAGGTAGATAGGTAGATAGGTAGGTAGGTAGGTAGGTAGGTAGGTAGATAGATAGGTAGGCAGGTAGATAGATAGATAGATAGATAGATAGATAGATAGATAGATAGATAGATAGATAGATAGATAGATAGATAGATAGATAGATAGATTAGCTAGATTAGATAGATAGATGCCTGAGTAGTAGCAGCCGGTAGGTCGGTCTGCGCGTGTGGCAGATTGTTGTCCAGTGTCTGCCAACCCCAGCCGCCTCGCCATCGCCTGCACACACCACAGCTTACATCTATCTATCTATCTATCTATCTATCTATCTATCTATCTATCTATCTATCTATCTATCTATCTATCTATCTATCTATCTATCTATCTATCTATCTATTTATCTATTTATCTACCTACCTACCTACCTATCTACCTATCTACCTACCTACCTACCTACCTACCTACCTACCTATCTACCTATCTATCTATCTATCTATCTATCTATCTATCTATCTATCTATCTATCTATCTACCTACCTACCTACCTACCTACCTTACCTATCTATCCAAGTCGCAAAGCCGCTCAGCTTTGAGCTCTTTTTCCTTAACCAATATTTCATATACAACATGCTGAGCATGTCACGAGCAAGAAGGCGCTTGTCCTGCGCTGTCAAAGGACGGCCTCAGCTGCTCTGTCATGAGCGAGAAGGCCCCGCCTCCTGAGCTTTCAAAGGACGGCCCCAGCCGCTCTGCCATGAGCAAGAAGGCCGTTGTCCTGGCTTTCAAAGGACGGCCCCAGCCGCTCTGTCATGAGCAAGAAGGCCCTTGTCCTGGCTTTCAAAGGACGGCCTCAGCTCTGCCATGAGCAAGAAGGCGCTTGTCCTGCGCTGTCAAAGGACGGCCCCAGCCGCTCTGTCACGAGCAAGAAGGCGCTTGTCCTGCGCTGTCAAAGGACGGCCTCAGCCGCTCTGTCATGAGCACTGCGACTGAAGGCAAACACGTAGATGACAGTTTTATGAATTTCCCCTCTTGAACTTCTACCATAATAGATAAGGTACATTAATAGGTAGATAGCCTGTGACACATGGACTGGGTGCGGGGAAACCAGATAGAAAGAGAGAAACGTGAATTGATAAAAAGACACAATACGATAGAATCATTATACATAGATAGCTCATACATACAAATAGACAGAGAGAGAGCCTCGCACTTGACCCTGTGTGTGTGTGTGTGTGTGTGTGTGTGTGTATGTGTGTGTGTGTGTGTGTCTGTGTGTGTGTGTGTGTGTGTGTGTGTGTGTGTCTATGTCTGTGTCCGTGTGTGCATGTGTGTACGTGTGTGGTGTGTCATTACTCTCTCTCTCTCTCTCTCTCTCTCTCTCTCTCTCTCGCTTAGGTTGGAGATGTAAAAGGCGCAGAAGTGGAGATATAAGATAGACAGAAAGACAGACAAAAGATAGATAGATAGATAGATGAGATGTCGCAAAGGAATGTAGTCCTTGCAAAGGAACGCAGTTTCACATCAAACAGTAAT
>WBZZ01003208.1:82500-102500 GCA_019918135.1 Paulinella micropora
GCGCATCTCGGGAGCCCAAGTACACTACTTTCTCACACTATGATTTGCATTTTTCAGTTTTGAAACATTTGGCTGTGCCACCTTACCGTCGTGTACCCACAAATGACTTTACCTGAACCGCAGGAGCAACTTAGTACTCAACTTGTTGCAGAAGTCGGGCTGCCATGATGGAATTCCAGGTTGGCTTTGTGTTGTGATGCATTGTTTGACTTGTTTGCACGTATATGTCAGTCTTCCACTTCCTGTTATTGCTACTGTGCGCAGCGTCTGGTCGGGGACGGCCTGATCGGCGTCATTTTCAGTGCGGCAGCAGTCCTTCTTTTGTACCCACTGGAAATAGATTGTATGAGGACGAAGAGGGCTCATACAACTTCAAGGCGCCAGCGAGGGGAGGAGGTACTTGTCCCCTGATTCTCTACAGTGCGCATGTTTTCAAAATTTGGCTCTGCTGTACATGTGTGTATGTGTGTGTGTGTGTGTGTGTGTGTGTGTGTAAGTTTGTGTGTAAGTTTGTGTGTACCTACCTACCAACCTACCAAACCTACCAACCTACCAAACCTACCAACCTACCAAACCTACCAACCTACCAACCTACCTACCTACCTACCTACCTACCTACCTACCTTCCTACCTACCTACCTACCCTTAACGCTGCCTACCTATCTACCTACCTACCTAACCTACCTACCTAACCTACCTACCTACACCTACCTACCTACCTACACCTACCTACCTACCTACCTACCTACCTTCCTACCTTCCTACCTACCTACCTACCTACCTACCTGCCTGCCTGCCTACCTGCCTATCTCCCTATACCTCACCTACCTACCTACCTACCTACCTACCTATCTAACATACATAACATACACAGCATCCATACCATGTATAACATACCAAACATACGCAAACGTACATAAACATACATAAACATACATAAATATAGAAAGATAGATAAACACACATAAGCACACATAAACATACACAACATACAAACATACAAACATACATATACATACATACATACATACATACATACATGAATACATACATACACACGTGCATACATGCATGCATGCATGCACACATACATGCATACATACATACGTACATGCATACATACATACGTACCTACGTACATACATACATACATACATACACACATACAGACATAAAGATATACAGACACACATACATACATACAGACAGACAGACGGACAGACAGAGACAGACAGACAGACAGAACAGACAGAACATACATACATACATACATACATACATACATACATACATACATACATACATACATACATACATACATACATGCATACATACATACATACATACATATATCAATATATATACATACATACATACATACATACATACATACATTCGTGCACGCATACTTGCATTCATGCATACATGCATGCAAGCATGCATTCATGCATGCATATATACATACATACATACATACATACATGCATAGCTTCAGGGTGCGATTCGCGGTGGGCGTCGTCCCGACTGGCCTTACTACGACGATTGGTGAACGAGGCCTCGGCCGCAATCAACCACGACTTCAAGCGCTTCGTTCGCAGCCAATATTGCCTCGGCCGCAATCCACCACCACTTCAAGCGCTTCGTTCGCAGCCAATATTGCCTTTTCAGGTTTGTGCAGCACTCGTTCGAAAGCTCTCACAGACCTTTCTAATGAGCAATCACAGAGGCTTTGGACGCAAGGATTGGCTTAGCACCAACCGCTTGACGTCCGTGCTACCTGTGCTAAGGACTGCCGACTCTTCTAGTGGCGGGTGGCACCCAGTGGTCAAATACCACTTTCCTGCCTACTGGTAGCCTGTGATCAAAATGTGTTCATGCTTCTTCAAGATAGCTCGACGAAGGTTGTCAGGTGCGCCAAACATCAGCCTCCATAACTCCTGAGGCTCCGACATCAGCGAATTCCCTTCCTCCACCCTCCTAGCCCTACCTCAGTTCCTCCCACCGATTATGCACTTCCCTAGGGTCCACACAGCCTCTGGCCTCGAGATCTTCATCATTCTGCTTCTGCACAGTTGCCAGACAAAGAGAGCAAAGAGAGAGCGCGCGCGGACCTGGTCGACGATCTGCGGCCAGGGCAGATAGATAGCTCAAGGCCTGTTGTATTAGATCGTCTCCCTCTGCCCTATATATATAGATAGTTAATTAGATAAATAGATAGATATAAAGATAGATAGATAGATAGATAGATAGATAGATAGATAGATAGATAGATAGATAGATAAATAGATATATAGATAGATAGATAAATAGATAGATAGCTCAAGGCCTGTTGTATTAGATCGTCTCCCTCTGCCCTATATATATAGATAGATAGATACATAAATAGACAGATAGACAGACGCGCACGCCGTGGACGGCGCACACAGCCCGCCGCTACATAGCAGACAGCTCCCCACAGCACTGGGCACCTGTATGCGATAGTACTATCCAACTATAACCCGAGATTTCCCAGTCCATGTATAAGCCACAAAATTCTGCGCGTAGCATTCGCAACCGCATGACAACGTCTGGTGCATGGCGTGCTCAGCGTCGTCGTACCTCACATCGACTGAGAAAAGTGAATGTAGAGTTGAGTTTGCTGTGCTACCGGCATGTTCCCAGCAAGAGTACGCAGTGTACGCGACCTCGTCTGCTGCCCCGTATGCGCGACCTGCGGCCTGTGTTGCCCCCAGCTCTGCCCCACGCGCGCCAACCCTGCGCCAGAAGCGCCACAGTCTGATTCTTGTTGCTGGGTTCTAGCTCGTGGGGACGTTCTCCGTACTCGGTGCAAACTAAGATGCTGTCCTGTGAACTGCGGCTGCTGCTGGTTGCTTGTGCTGCTGCTGGTTGCTCTTGCTGGCTGCTGGCTGCTCTTGCTGGCTGCCGGCTCCACCTCCACACACAAACCGCACTGCGGCAAAAACACAACGTACCAGTCACCAATACCACACCAACCACAGGAGTAGCAAAGACCGCCACAAGCAAAGCAGTGCAACAAACAGCACAGGCGGAGGCCAGGCAGGAAAGAGCCCAGGGCAGCGAAATCCAAAGTCAAGACAACAGAAACGAACAGATGGCATGCAGTAAACGAGAGAGGCAGAGTGGAAAAGTTTTGCGACAAGGAAAACATGAGAGAGGAAACTGTACTTATTTATTTATCAACGCCTATATGTATGAGTGCTAGTTACCAGTTATCTACGGCGTTATTTATCTATTTATTTGTAATTTCTTACGCAGACACAGCAGCAGCTTTTCATCATTAAATATAGCATTCTTCAAGTGTAAACTGAGAGTCAACAAATAGTGTTTGTAGTGATGTTCGCCTTCTTACATGCTTCCATGTCAGCTCTATGAAAAGCAACCGTTTTTCATTATTATTAAATAAAAGTCGTTCAGGAAAAAAAAAATGATATTACAATAACATTAATATGTATTCGTTGTAATGTACTACTAATACCCGTTACTCCACCTGGACAATTTACCTGTAATTTGGATAGTCTTAGTCGTAGGCAGGTTCATAGGCCGGACAGTTATTGATATCTTTATTACTGACAATGACACTTTCTAGAGTATTCGCGAATAATAGTCTGGAATGCCTAGAATCAAATGAGTATTACCATTCTGTAAAGGTCATAACATCATAAGTTTGTGTGACCCAAAAGTTATTAAAATTCTTTTCTTCGGTTATTCTATACCCTTAGCGGGGTAGCTTCCCTAAACTCTGCGTTTGAGAGATAGATTACGTTGGTTATGAGCCTTGACAAGGAGGCAAGCGTGCCGAAGCACGTATTGAGTCAAGTGCCCATATTCGAGGGCGATGACTAAAGCTTTTGGCCTTGGTCAAGCAAGTTTCAGAAGACTTAGAAGAACCCGACACGCCCATAACTGATAGTGAGCAAGATGAAGAGTCAGATGCCTCTCAGAGAGGAAGACAAAGACACCAGACAAAGAAAGAAGACAAATCACCAGAAAATTGGGATAAAATGACAGCAGAACAAAAGAGAGAGTGGAAAGAGAAAGAAGCAAGGAAAAGGACAAGACTAAGTAGAAAACAATATACAAGAAGAAAGACAGCTGTCCGCAAAGAGAAGAAATATTATGAAAGGATGAAAACTTTGCAGTTATGTCTGTCTGTGGCCTTTTCCAAAGACAATGTATATAACTTCTTGCGAACACAGAAGACGAAAGGACCCATGGAAGAGTTGATAGCAGTAAGAGATCAGTGGGGATGCATTTCCGGAGCGGGTAGCTACATGTTAGAGGAAGAGTTTGAGAGAACGAGGCCAAGGGCAGGTGAGAGGTATATATACTGGCTAAATGAATTTCTTGCAAAGAAAATTCAGCTTGAAAGTTTACGTGGGACGTCATTTTCCGATGAGGAAGCAAAGAGAAAGCTATTTAAGAAATTGCGCTACCATCCAGCTTTCGGGGATAAATTTCAGGTGGACCACTATGATCTCCCGGCCAGACTAAAACCAAATTTCTCGGAATTATGTGAAGCATCTAAGGAAAGATGGAAAATGTGAAGAAAAGAAAGACGTAACAAATTCCGTGAAAGAAAAGCTCAAATACGCAAACATAACAACAGGAAATCTCGGGATGGCAAGCAGCAGCAAGAAACCAATCTCCTAATGGATAACAAAGGGAAAAGGGGAGACAATAAACCGGGACCAAAGACAGCTCCAAACTGGACACTCACAGTCACGTGTTTCGGATGTGATGCCAAAGGCCATACCATGAGATATTGCCCGGTGATTTCGGAAAAGTTCCGCAAAGAAGGAAAATTGAAGCGGAATCAAACAGAATACAAGTCCACAGAACAAGAAAAGAACGAACAAAAGAACAACTACAAGAACAAAAAGAAACCATTTTACAAGAAAAAGAAAGCACTCACTTTGATAACAACGGACAACGACAAAAACGAAAACGAGCAAAGTGACTCT
Organism: Paulinella micropora; assembly: GCA_019918135.1. Taxonomy (NCBI): domain Eukaryota; phylum Cercozoa; class Imbricatea; order Euglyphida; family Paulinellidae; genus Paulinella; species Paulinella micropora. The sequence continues at coordinate 87,483 of WBZZ01003208.1, forward strand.
GACACAAACGTTGCTTTAATCCATATGGGTAACACTTATGATAAGAGCGATGATGATGACGAGGAAAGAGAAAAAGAGGATGAGCAACCAAGCTCACCACTCCACGAATCTACCTGTCCCCAAGCCCTTTTGAACGAAACAAAGACTACACCTAGGGTAGGGAATAGACGTAGTGAGAGTGGAGAAGGACGGGAAGTGCGGTTAGTATCGGCCACCCTACGAGGTCCCTCCTCACTACGGGGAGAAGGCAAGGAAGTGCGGTTAGTATCCGCCACCCCACGAGGTTCCCCAGTCATCCCTAACCCTAACGATACTCAAACACCCCATCCACATTGACGAGAGCGACATATTAGTGAGGGGGAGGTTAACTAAGAGTATGATATATAGATGGGATGATGAATATGATGAACCACTGAACGTCAACGATAGGTATGATTCTTTTGCAATAAGGGGGTAGAAGGGGAGGGAGGCCCCACAAATGACAACAAAAAGGAAATAAGTAAGCATGAAGTCAGTAAGAGAGAGAAAGAATTACACATAGATATAATATTATACGAAGCGTACCCCAGAAAGTCAGTCAAACCTAGAGAGATAGGAATCAAGCTTTTTCACTATGCCTGTGGGCATTATGGGTTAACAAAGATGCGCCTACTAGCAAAAATTTTAAACATTAAGTTTGTAGGTGACGAGAATGATGTGAGATTTTGCGAATCTTGCACGATAGGAAAGTCTAAACGTTTGCCACGTTTTGCAGTTAATAAGATAGAAAGAGCCCAAAAGCCAGGTATAATCCTACATATAGACACATCAGGACCGTGGGCAACTAGATCAATAGGTGGTAAGCGGTTTAAATTTTCGGTCACCGACGACTTCTCACTGTTCATTCTTGACTTTTATTTAGTCCATAAGAATGAGTTTGTAGATTGCTTAAAACAAGCTGTAGCCTTTTATGAGAGACAGACAGGAAACAAAGTAAAAGAAATTCGTGCAGATCAAGAATCTTACGAAACTCCTTTGAGGCTTGAGAGTTCTTACGGAGTCACGCCTGACACGAAGTGTGCAGGAATAAACAGACGCAAAAAACCATGTAATGTTTCCGTTGAAAAATCAAAAGGAAAGGGAGTATTCGAAAATCACGCGGAACGATTATCTTATGCGAGGTACTGCGGATATCACGCCACACAAGACCCAGATTACCCGGAATTGGATTCGTCAGTAAGTCCCATGTTGCGCCCCCCCCCCCCCCCAAATCTCCTTACTACCCAGACGAACGAGGTCTTAAAGCTGCAGCATTGGAAAAGTCTCGTAAAATTTCGCAAAGACTCGTTTTCGGGGAATTTGAAACTTTACGTGACACCAAAATTTCCACAAGTCCACAAGTCTCGCAAAATATTCCGCAACCACCACATGAGAAAAAAGTTTAGCAAACATAATCCATTTTCTAGTCAGCAGACCGGCCAGAGCAAAGAAGGGAGCCAAGAGAGTGGAGTGGACGAGGGAGAGCGACGACTAGGGCCCACTTCTGCCAACAAGTTTGGTAACCAAGTAGGTCCCACCGCACAACAACTCCAAATCTCTAGTTCTAGACCAATCACAGCACTCCCACCAACACAAACAACAAACACACAACCCATCAACCCCCCCGTCATCACCTTCAAAGATATAAATGAAATAGCTAAAACGTTGATGAATGAGTGCGTGAGGGACATGAATGGAGAAGTGATGCGTGTTGTGAGTGGCGAGCTTGAGAGAGATGACTTTTTGACTGACATAGTAAGAGCAATAGAAGGAGTGTACTTGGATAGAGCAGTCAGAGAGAGTCCCATTACTACACCTCCACAACTCACAGAAGAGAGAGAAGGTGAGGGTAGAGGAGAGGGAGAACTAGAGACAGAAACAGAGACAGAGCATGTGTTGATACATGTGAGAAAAAGAGTGATGAAAAAGAGAGACATGACAGTACAGGATAGTGGAGCAAGCACAGACATATCATGCAGAGAAGACAGATTGATGGATGTCGATGAGATAGACCCTGTAGAGCTACTGACAGGTAATGGAGAGAGGGAGTTGAGTAAGTCAGGAAGAGCTAGGCTGACAGTGATAGACGGGAAAGGAAGGCCTAGAGCAGTAGAAAAGAAGATGTTACTCGACACTACCCTACCAGTTAGCATAGTCTCTACAGGACAGATGGACCACAAACACAACCGATCAGTCATCCACCAAAACGGACAGTTAGTAATACTCAAACACCCCATCCACATTGACGAGAGTGACATATTAGTGAGGGGGAGGTTAACTAAGAGTATGATATATAGATGGGATGATGAATATGATGAACCACTGAACGTCAACGATAGGTATGATTCTTTTGCAATAAGGGGGTAGAAGGGGAGGGAGGCCCCACAAATGACAACAAAAAGGAAATAAGTAAGCATGAAGTCAGTAAGAGAGAGAAAGAATTACACATAGATATAATATTATACGAAGCGTACCCCAGAAAGTCAGTCAAACCTAGAGAGATAGGAATCAAGCTTTTTCACTATGCCTGTGGGCATTATGGGTTAACAAAGATGCGCCTACTAGCAAAAATTTTAAACATTAAGTTTGTAGGTGACGAGAATGATGTGAGATTTTGCGAATCTTGCACGATAGGAAAGTCTAAACGTTTGCCACGTTTTGCAGTTAATAAGATAGAAAGAGCCCAAAAGCCAGGTATAATCCTACATATAGACACATCAGGACCGTGGGCAACTAGATCAATAGGTGGTAAGCGGTTTAAATTTTCGGTCACCGACGACTTCTCACTGTTCATTCTTGACTTTTATTTAGTCCATAAGAATGAGTTTGTAGATTGCTTAAAACAAGCTGTAGCCTTTTATGAGAGACAGACAGGAAACAAAGTAAAAGAAATTCGTGCAGATCAAGAATCTTACGAAACTCCTTTGAGGCTTGAGAGTTCTTACGGAGTCACGCCTGACACGAAGTGTGCAGGAATAAACAGACGAAAAAAACCATGTAATGTTTCCGTTGAAAAATCAAAAGGAAAGGGAGTATTCGAAAATCACGCGGAACGATTATCTTATGCGAGGTACTGCGGATATCACGCCACACAAGACCCAGATTACCCGGAATTGGATTCGTCAGTAAGTCCCATGTTGCGCCCCCCCCCCCCCCCCAAATCTCCTTACTACCCAGACGAACGAGGTCTTAAAGCTGCAGCATTGGAAAAGTCTCGTAAAATTTCGCAAAGACTCGTTTTCGGGGAATTTGAAACTTTACGTGACACCAAAATTTCCACAAGTCCACAAGTCTCGCAAAATATTCCGCAACCACCACATGAGAAAAAAGTTTAGCAAACATAATCCATTTTCTAGTCAGCAGACCGGCCAGAGCAAAGAAGGGAGCCAAGAGAGTGGAGTGGACGAGGGAGAGCGACGACTAGGGCCCACTTCTGCCAACAAGTTTGGTAACCAAGTAGGTCCCACCGCACAACAACTCCAAATCTCTAGTTCTAGACCAATCACAGCACTCCCACCAACACAAACAACAAACACACAACCCATCAACCCCCCCGTCATCACCTTCAAAGATATAAATGAAATAGCTAAAACGTTGATGAATGAGTGCGTGAGGGACATGAATGGAGAAGTGATGCGTGTTGTGAGTGGCGAGCTTGAGAGAGATGACTTTTTGACTGACATAGTAAGAGCAATAGAAGGAGTGTACTTGGATAGAGCAGTCAGAGAGAGTCCCATTACTACACCTCCACAACTCACAGAAGAGAGAGAAGGTGAGGGTAGAGGAGAGGGAGAACTAGAGACAGAAACAGAGACAGAGCATGTGTTGATACATGTGAGAAAAAGAGTGATGAAAAAGAGAGACATGACAGTACAGGATAGTGGAGCAAGCACAGACATATCATGCAGAGAAGACAGATTGATGGATGTCGATGAGATAGACCCTGTAGAGCTACTGACAGGTAATGGAGAGAGGGAGTTGAGTAAGTCAGGAAGAGCTAGGCTGACAGTGATAGACGGGAAAGGAAGGCCTAGAGCAGTAGAAAAGAAGATGTTACTCGACACTACCCTACCAGTTAGCATAGTCTCTACAGGACAGATGGACCACAAACACAACCGATCAGTCATCCACCAAAACGGACAGTTAGTAATACTCAAACACCCCATCCACATTGACGAGAGTGACATATTAGTGAGGGGGAGGTTAACTAAGAGTATGATATATAGATGGGATGATGAATATGATGAACCACTGAACGTCAACGATAGGTATGATTCTTTCGCAATAAGGGGGTAGAAGGGGAGGGAGGCCCCACAAATGACAACAAAAAGGAAATAAGTAAGCATGAAGTCAGTAAGAGAGAGAAAGAATTACACATAGATATAATATTATACGAAGCGTACCCCAGAAAGTCAGTCAAACCTAGAGAGATAGGAATCAAGCTTTTTCACTATGCCTGTGGGCATTATGGGTTAACAAAGATGCGCCTACTAGCAAAAATTTTAAACATTAAGTTTGTAGGTGACGAGAATGATGTGAGATTTTGCGAATCTTGCACGATAGGAAAGTCTAAACGTTTGCCACGTTTTGCAGTTAATAAGATAGAAAGAGCCCAAAAGCCAGGTATAATCCTACATATAGACACATCAGGACCGTGTGCAACTAGATCAATAGGTGGTAAGCGGTTTAAATTTTCGGTCACCGACGACTACTCACTGTTCATTCTTGACTTTTATTTAGTCCATAAGAATGAGTTTGTAGATTGCTTAAAACAAGCTGTAGCCTTTTATGAGAGACAGACAGGAAACAAAGTAAAAGAAATTCGTGCAGATCAAGAATCTTACGAAACTCCTTTGAGGCTTGAGAGTTCTTACGGAGTCACGCCTGACACGAAGTGTGCAGGAATAAACAGACGCAAAAAACCATGTAATGTTTCCGTTGAAAAATCAAAAGGAAAGGGAGTATTCGAAAATCACGCGGAACGATTATCTTATGCGAGGTACTGCGGATATCACGCCACACAAGACCCAGATTACCCGGAATTGGATTCGTCAGTAAGTCCCGTGTTGCGCCCCCCCGCCCCCCCAAATCTCCTTACTACCCAGACGAACGAGGTCTTAAAGCTGCAGCATTGGAAAAGTCTCGTAAAATTTCGCAAAGACTCGTTTTCGGGGAATTTGAAACTTTACGTGACACCAAAATTTCCACAAGTCCACAAGTCTCGCAAAATATTCCGCAACCACCACATGAGAAAAAGTTTAGCAAACATAATCCATTTTCTAGTCAGCAGACCGGCCAGAGCAAAGAAGGGAGCCAAGAGAGTGGAGTGGACGAGGGAGAGCGACGACTAGGGCCCACTTCTGCCAACAAGTTTGGTAACCAAGTAGGTCCCACCTCACAACAACTCCAAATCTCTAGTTCTAGACCAATCACAGCACTCCCACCAACACAAACAACAAACACACAACCCATCAACCCCCCCGTCATCACCTTCAAAGATATAAATGAAATAGCTAAAACGTTGATGAATGAGTGCGTGAGGGACATGAATGGAGAAGTGATGCGTGTTGTGAGTGGCGAGCTTGAGAGAGATGACTTTTTGACTGACATAGTAAGAGCAATAGAAGGAGTGTACTTGGATAGAGCAGTCAGAGAGAGTCCCATTACTACACCTCCACAACTCACAGAAGAGAGAGAAGGTGAGGGTAGAGGAGAGGGAGAACTAGAGACAGAAACAGAGACAGAGCATGTGTTGATACATGTGAGAAAAAGAGTGATGAAAAAGAGAGACATGACAGTACAGGATAGTGGAGCAAGCACAGACATATCATGCAGAGAAGACAGATTGATGGATGTCGATGAGATAGACCCTGTAGAGCTACTGACAGGTAATGGAGAGAGGGAGTTGAGTAAGTCAGGAAGAGCTAGGCTGACAGTGATAGACGGGAAAGGAAGGCCTAGAGCAGTAGAAAAGAAGATGTTACTCGACACTACCCTACCAGTTAGCATAGTCTCTACAGGACAGATGGACCACAAACACAACCGATCAGTCATCCACCAAAACGGACAGTTAGTAATACTCAAACACCCCATCCACATTGACGAGAGTGACATATTAGTGAGGGGGAGGTTAACTAAGAGTATGATATATAGATGGGATGATGAATATGATGAACCACTGAACGTCAACGATAGGTATGATTCTTTTGCAATAAGGGGGTAGAAGGGGAGGGAGGCCCCACAAATGACAACAAAAAGGAAATAAGTAAGCATGAAGTCAGTAAGAGAGAGAAAGAATTACACATAGATATAATATTATACGAAGCGTACCCCAGAAAGTCAGTCAAACCTAGAGAGATAGGAATCAAGCTTTTTCACTATGCCTGTGGGCATTATGGGTTAACAAAGATGCGCCTACTAGCAAAAATTTTAAACATTAAGTTTGTAGGTGACGAGAATGATGTGAGATTTTGCGAATCTTGCACGATAGGAAAGTCTAAACGTTTGCCACGTTTTGCAGTTAATAAGATAGAAAGAGCCCAAAAGCCAGGTATAATCCTACATATAGACACATCAGGACCGTGGGCAACTAGATCAATAGGTGGTAAGCGGTTTAAATTTTCGGTCACCGACGACTTCTCACTGTTCATTCTTGACTTTTATTTAGTCCATAAGAATGAGTTTGTAGATTGCTTAAAACAAGCTGTAGCCTTTTATGAGAGACAGACAGGAAACAAAGTAAAAGAAATTCGTGCAGATCAAGAATCTTACGAAACTCCTTTGAGGCTTGAGAGTTCTTACGGAGTCACGCCTGACACGAAGTGTGCAGGAATAAACAGACGAAAAAAACCATGTAATGTTTCCGTTGAAAAATCAAAAGGAAAGGGAGTATTCGAAAATCACGCGGAACGATTATCTTATGCGAGGTACTGCGGATATCACGCCACACAAGACCCAGATTACCCGGAATTGGATTCGTCAGTAAGTCCCATGTTGCGCCCCCCCCCCCCCCCCCAAATCTCCTTACTACCCAGACGAACGAGGTCTTAAAGCTGCAGCATTGGAAAAGTCTCGTAAAATTTCGCAAAGACTCGTTTTCGGGGAATTTGAAACTTTACGTGACACCAAAATTTCCACAAGTCCACAAGTCTCGCAAAATATTCCGCAACCACCACATGAGAAAAAAGTTTAGCAAACATAATCCATTTTCTAGTCAGCAGACCGGCCAGAGCAAAGAAGGGAGCCAAGAGAGTGGAGTGGACGAGGGAGAGCGACGACTAGGGCCCACTTCTGCCAACAAGTTTGGTAACCAAGTAGGTCCCACCGCACAACAACTCCAAATCTCTAGTTCTAGACCAATCACAGCACTCCCACCAACACAAACAACAAACACACAACCCATCAACCCCCCCGTCATCACCTTCAAAGATATAAATGAAATAGCTAAAACGTTGATGAATGAGTGCGTGAGGGACATGAATGGAGAAGTGATGCGTGTTGTGAGTGGCGAGCTTGAGAGAGATGACTTTTTGACTGACATAGTAAGAGCAATAGAAGGAGTGTACTTGGATAGAGCAGTCAGAGAGAGTCCCATTACTACACCTCCACAACTCACAGAAGAGAGAGAAGGTGAGGGTAGAGGAGAGGGAGAACTAGAGACAGAAACAGAGACAGAGCATGTGTTGATACATGTGAGAAAAAGAGTGATGAAAAAGAGAGACATGACAGTACAGGATAGTGGAGCAAGCACAGACATATCATGCAGAGAAGACAGATTGATGGATGTCGATGAGATAGACCCTGTAGAGCTACTGACAGGTAATGGAGAGAGGGAGTTGAGTAAGTCAGGAAGAGCTAGGCTGACAGTGATAGACGGGAAAGGAAGGCCTAGAGCAGTAGAAAAGAAGATGTTACTCGACACTACCCTACCAGTTAGCATAGTCTCTACAGGACAGATGGACCACAAACACAACCGATCAGTCATCCACCAAAACGGACAGTTAGTAATACTCAAACACCCCATCCACATTGACGAGAGTGACATATTAGTGAGGGGGAGGTTAACTAAGAGTATGATATATAGATGGGATGATGAATATGATGAACCACTGAACGTCAACGATAGGTATGATTCTTTTGCAATAAGGGGGTAGAAGGGGAGGGAGGCCCCACAAATGACAACAAAAAGGAAATAAGTAAGCATGAAGTCAGTAAGAGAGAGAAAGAATTACACATAGATATAATATTATACGAAGCGTACCCCAGAAAGTCAGTCAAACCTAGAGAGATAGGAATCAAGCTTTTTCACTATGCCTGTGGGCATTATGGGTTAACAAAGATGCGCCTACTAGCAAAAATTTTAAACATTAAGTTTGTAGGTGACGAGAATGATGTGAGATTTTGCGAATCTTGCACGATAGGAAAGTCTAAACGTTTGCCACGTTTTGCAGTTAATAAGATAGAAAGAGCCCAAAAGCCAGGTATAATCCTACATATAGACACATCAGGACCGTGGGCAACTAGATCAATAGGTGGTAAGCGGTTTAAATTTTCGGTCACCGACGACTTCTCACTGTTCATTCTTGACTTTTATTTAGTCCATAAGAATGAGTTTGTAGATTGCTTAAAACAAGCTGTAGCCTTTTATGAGAGACAGACAGGAAACAAAGTAAAAGAAATTCGTGCAGATCAAGAATCTTACGAAACTCCTTTGAGGCTTGAGAGTTCTTACGGAGTCACGCCTGACACGAAGTGTGCAGGAATAAACAGACGAAAAAAACCATGTAATGTTTCCGTTGAAAAATCAAAAGGAAAGGGAGTATTCGAAAATCACGCGGAACGATTATCTTATGCGAGGTACTGCGGATATCACGCCACACAAGACCCAGATTACCCGGAATTGGATTCGTCAGTAAGTCCCATGTTGCGCCCCCCCCCCCCCCCCCAAATCTCCTTACTACCCAGACGAACGAGGTCTTAAAGCTGCAGCATTGGAAAAGTCTCGTAAAATTTCGCAAAGACTCGTTTTCGGGGAATTTGAAACTTTACGTGACACCAAAATTTCCACAAGTCCACAAGTCTCGCAAAATATTCCGCAACCACCACATGAGAAAAAAGTTTAGCAAACATAATCCATTTTCTAGTCAGCAGACCGGCCAGAGCAAAGAAGGGAGCCAAGAGAGTGGAGTGGACGAGGGAGAGCGACGACTAGGGCCCACTTCTGCCAACAAGTTTGGTAACCAAGTAGGTCCCACCGCACAACAACTCCAAATCTCTAGTTCTAGACCAATCACAGCACTCCCACCAACACAAACAACAAACACACAACCCATCAACCCCCCCGTCATCACCTTCAAAGATATAAATGAAATAGCTAAAACGTTGATGAATGAGTGCGTGAGGGACATGAATGGAGAAGTGATGCGTGTTGTGAGTGGCGAGCTTGAGAGAGATGACTTTTTGACTGACATAGTAAGAGCAATAGAAGGAGTGTACTTGGATAGAGCAGTCAGAGAGAGTCCCATTACTACACCTCCACAACTCACAGAAGAGAGAGAAGGTGAGGGTAGAGGAGAGGGAGAACTAGAGACAGAAACAGAGACAGAGCATGTGTTGATACATGTGAGAAAAAGAGTGATGAAAAAGAGAGACATGACAGTACAGGATAGTGGAGCAAGCACAGACATATCATGCAGAGAAGACAGATTGATGGATGTCGATGAGATAGACCCTGTAGAGCTACTGACAGGTAATGGAGAGAGGGAGTTGAGTAAGTCAGGAAGAGCTAGGCTGACAGTGATAGACGGGAAAGGAAGGCCTAGAGCAGTAGAAAAGAAGATGTTACTCGACACTACCCTACCAGTTAGCATAGTCTCTACAGGACAGATGGACCACAAACACAACCGATCAGTCATCCACCAAAACGGACAGTTAGTAATACTCAAACACCCCATCCACATTGACGAGAGTGACATATTAGTGAGGGGGAGGTTAACTAAGAGTATGATATATAGATGGGATGATGAATATGATGAACCACTGAACGTCAACGATAGGTATGATTCTTTCGCAATAAGGGGGTAGAAGGGGAGGGAGGCCCCACAAATGACAACAAAAAGGAAATAAGTAAGCATGAAGTCAGTAAGAGAGAGAAAGAATTACACATAGATATAATATTATACGAAGCGTACCCCAGAAAGTCAGTCAAACCTAGAGAGATAGGAATCAAGCTTTTTCACTATGCCTGTGGGCATTATGGGTTAACAAAGATGCGCCTACTAGCAAAAATTTTAAACATTAAGTTTGTAGGTGACGAGAATGATGTGAGATTTTGCGAATCTTGCACGATAGGAAAGTCTAAACGTTTGCCACGTTTTGCAGTTAATAAGATAGAAAGAGCCCAAAAGCCAGGTATAATCCTACATATAGACACATCAGGACCGTGTGCAACTAGATCAATAGGTGGTAAGCGGTTTAAATTTTCGGTCACCGACGACTACTCACTGTTCATTCTTGACTTTTATTTAGTCCATAAGAATGAGTTTGTAGATTGCTTAAAACAAGCTGTAGCCTTTTATGAGAGACAGACAGGAAACAAAGTAAAAGAAATTCGTGCAGATCAAGAATCTTACGAAACTCCTTTGAGACTTGAGAGTTCTTACGGAGTCACGCCTGACACGAAGTGTGCAGGAATAAACAGACGCAAAAAACCATGTAATGTTTCCGTTGAAAAATCAAAAGGAAAGGGAGTATTCGAAAATCACGCGGAACGATTATCTTATGCGAGGTACTGCGGATATCACGCCACACAAGACCCAGATTACCCGGAATTGGATTCGTCAGTAAGTCCCGTGTTGCGCCCCCCCCCCCCCCCCCCAAATCTCCTTACTACCCAGACGAACGAGGTCTTAAAGCTGCAGCATTGGAAAAGTCTCGTAAAATTTCGCAAAGACTCGTTTTCGGGGAATTTGAAACTTTACGTGACACCAAAATTTCCACAAGTCCACAAGTCTCGCAAAATATTCCGCAACCACCACATGAGAAAAAAGTTTAGCAAACATAATCCATTTTCTAGTCAGCAGACCGGCCAGAGCAAAGAAGGGAGCCAAGAGAGTGGAGTGGATGAGGGAGAGCGACGACTAGGGCCCACTTCTGCCAACAAGTTTGGTAACCAAGTAGGTCCCACCTCACAACAACTCCAAATCTCTAGTTCTAGACCAATCACAGCACTCCCACCAACACAAACAACAAACACACAACCCATCAACCACCCCGTCATCACCTTCAAAGATATAAATGAAATAGCTAAAACGTTGATGAATGAGTGCGTGAGGGACATGAATGGAGAAGTGATGCGTGTTGTGAGTGGCGAGCTTGAGAGAGATGACTTTTTGACTGACATAGTAAGAGCAATAGAAGGAGTGTACTTGGATAGAGCAGTCAGAGAGAGTCCCATTACTACACCTCCACAACTCACAGAAGAGAGAGAAGGTGAGGGTAGAGGAGAGGGAGAACTAGAGACAGAAACAGAGACAGAGCATGTGTTGATACATGTGAGAAAAAGAGTGATGAAAAAGAGAGACATGACAGTACAGGATAGTGGAGCAAGCACAGACATATCATGCAGAGAAGACAGATTGATGGATGTCGATGAGATAGACCCTGTAGAGCTACTGACAGGTAATGGAGAGAGGGAGTTGAGTAAGTCAGGAAGAGCTATGCTGACAGTGATAGACGGGAAAGGAAGGCCTAGAGCAGTAGAAAAGAAGATGTTACTCGACACTACCCTACCAGTTAGCATAGTCTCTACAGGACAGATGGACCACAAACACAACCGATCAGTCATCCACCAAAACGGACAGTTAGTAATACTCAAACACCCCATCCACATTGACGAGAGTGACATATTAGTGAGGGGGAGGTTAACTAAGAGTATGATATATAGATGGGATGATGAATATGATGAACCACTGAACGTCAACGATAGGTATGATTCTTTCGCAATAAGGGGGTAGAAGGGGAGGGAGGCCCCACAAATGACAACAAAAAGGAAATAAGTAAGCATGAAGTCAGTAAGAGAGAGAAAGAATTACACATAGATATAATATTATACGAAGCGTACCCAGAAAGTCAGTCAAACCTAGAGAGATAGGAATCAAGCTTTTTCACTATGCCTGTGGGCATTATGGGTTAACAAAGATGCGCCTACTAGCAAAAATTTTAAAACATTAAGTTTGTAGGTGACGAGAATGATGTGAGATTTTGCGAATCTTGCACGATAGGAAAGTCTAAACGTTTGCCACGTTTTGCAGTTAATAAGATAGAAAGAGCCCAAAAGCCAGGTATAATCTACATATAGACACATCAGGACCGTGGGCAACTAGACCAATTGGTGGTAAGCGGTTTAAATTTTCGGTCACCGACGACTACTCACTGTTCATTCTTGACTTTTATTTAGTCCATAAGAATGAGTTTGTAGATTGCTTAAAACAAGCTGTAGCCTTTTATGAGAGACAGACAGGAAACAAAGTAAAAGAAATTCGTGCAGATCAAGAATTTGATATTCCGGAGGAAGTCATTAAGTGGTGGAAAAATATTCGCTTTATTTGGAAAACTTCCGCGACAAACGATAAAGACTGGAATCCTATTGCGGAAAAAGTGAATGATATTACGGCGGGGCCTGCACGAGCAATGAGATATCACGCTAAATTACCGCCGCAATTCTGGGCAGAATTAGAACACGCAGCCACAACCATTCACAACATACTACCGGCAATTCACGGGGAACGCAAAGGAATCTCGCCCTATGAACAGCTGTTAGGTAGAAAACCAGCACTCTTTCACTTAAAACCAATAGGATGCATGGGTGTGTTACATGTACCTAAGACTAAAGTGAGGAAGGGAGAGTACAGAGGGAAAAAGGTGATGCTAGTAGGATATGATTTATTTCGGGAACTATACCGCGTATGGGATGGTAAGAAGATAATTTCCGGAGTGAGAGATGTGAGATTTAATATTCATAAAATCGGTAAACAAGCTCATCCTCCTAAACTAGTGTCGTGGGATAATGATGACTCTGAGGGGGAGAATGAGAATGAGCATGAGAGCGAGCAACCACACACATTTCCACAAGCGTCACCACCCAGTCACCACCTCAATCACCTAAGTCACCGCACAACGTCAACAGCGACCACCCAACAACACAGTTTGATGAAACTGAGGGGGAGATAGAGAATGTTAATGTCAATGCGAATGAGAATGAGCATGTGGAGAAGAATACACTAGATCACAAACATACACGCTTACACACAAGTCCAGAGCCATATTATCCACAACAATCACCCACAGAGCACAAGATCAAACCACAAGAGCATAAAAATGAACAAGATCCAACAGATCCACTAAAATTACATGAAAGAAGAGCATACGAAGAAAAATCACCACCATCTAAGGGATTAACGTGGGAACAGAGTCAGAGAGTAACGGAGAGTAACATAATCCCTGGTAAAAGGCAGCGCAAGGCAGTAGAGAGATTTACCCCTAGCAATGAGCCCAAGAGAGAAAAGAGAGAGGCTCAAGAGCTGATAGGTAAGGTAGTAAGAGTGCCAGCGCGTGCATGGGGAAATGGATGGGCGAAGAAAAAGTATGGTGTGGGATGGGAGAACATAGTACGAGTAGGGATAGTCAGCAGAGTGAGTGACCCCAGAGATAGACTCGTAGTAAGAGACAGACCTCAGCCCACCCACATAGTTAAGTTTGAGGACGAAGAAGAACGAATGTTGAAATTCGGAAATCCTCAAATAATCCGTGAAAGGATCCCGAATACCCGTTGCAAAGTCCCGCTAATATGTTTTTATGCGATGACCGTATGGTGGCAGATGAGATTCGTGATTTTTATTTGTATGTAGACGTCAGAGTACCCAAAGATGTCATAGAGGCAGATTGACAGCTAAAGATGATTTTAGAGGGTATGAAAGCAGAGCTAAAAGCTCTTCAGTCCTTTAACACATACACATGGGTACCCCATAAGGAGGCAAGCAAGGCAGGAGTTAGTAAGATAGTTAGATTGACATGGGTTCACAAAGTAAAGTTAGATGAGAACGGGAAAAAGTTCATAAAGTCTCGTTTGGCTTTACGGGGAGATATGTTAGAACCCGGTGTCAGCTATAACCCAGATCAGCTCTTTGTCCTTGCGCCGCGCACCGTTCACTTTTATTTCTCGCCAAACTATCTGCCTGGCACAAACACAAACTATACGGCATAGATTTTAAAAATGCATACCTGAATGCGCGTATGAATGACCCTGTTTATGCATATGCGCCAGAGATGGTAGACAGAGAAGGGCATGAGGGGATGATATGGCGTATAGATGGTGCCTTATATGGCGCACCTCAGGCAGGAAGAAGATGGTATGAGATATTAGCACCCAAGTTAGAGGAGCTAGGTTTTAGACTGCGAGATTCTGATTTATGTATGTTTGTAGAAAATGATAAACCTTTAAGAGAAGCGATAGTAGGGATATTTCATGTAGATGATTTGTTGTTCACAGCACCAAACAAACAAGCATATGAGCGTTTTGCGTCCGCATTAGAAAAACATTTCCCGCTCAAAAGACTCGGTATAGCCCGTGAATTCAAAGGAATAGAGATAGAGCAATCGAACGGGAAAATAATTTTGCATCAGCGAAAATATCAGCAGCAGATACTAAAAGAGGTAGGTTACGATTCTGCTAAACCCGTCAGTACTCCAGCGCAAGAACATTTCACGGAACCGATGTCGGAATCAGCCAGCTTGCGAAAATTTTCAATTCCTAGTTTAGTTGGTCGTTTGCTATTTCTCGCGAAGATGACAAGGCCCGATATAGAACAAGCACTAAATTTGGCAAGTGTCATGCAAACTATCGATAAGGGAATAACTTATGCGATGTTAGGCAGAATCTTTCGTTATTTAGTTAACTCTTATCGAGGTTTAGCTTACCATGAGCCTCAGTCAGAGCAGGAA
>WBZZ01003208.1:120000-122500 GCA_019918135.1 Paulinella micropora
GTCGCCAGTTCGATTCCCGTCGGTGCCACCAGTATTTTCATTGAACATACCGATCCGTCTGGACCAGTATTTTCATTGAACATACCGGCCCGTCTGGAAGTGTTGGAACTGCCCTTGCGGGGGTGTCATTAGAGCTTATCGTCAATTCTTCGTACTCCCCTCACGGGTGAGACGATGGAGGCGCATGTGCAGAAATGCATCAGCCATTGACAGAGAAGCACTATTATTATTATTATTATATTATTATTATTATGGACACCGTGATAGCCCAGTGGTCAAGTTCTACCATCTGGGCCCTGTCGCCAGTTCGATTCCCGTCGGTGCCACCAGTATTTTCATTGAACATACCGGTCTATTTCTGGACCAGTATTTTCATTGAACATACCGGCCCGTCTGGAAGTGTTGGAACTGCCCTTGCGGGGGTGTCATTAGAGCTTATCGTCAATTCTTCGTACTCCCCTCACGGGTGAGACGATGGAGGCGCATGTGCAGAAATGCATCAGCCATTGACAGAGAAGCACTATTATTATTATTATTATATTATTATTATTATGGACACCGTGATAGCCCAGTGGTCAAGTTCTACCATCTGGGCCCTGTCGCCAGTTCGATTCCCGTCGGTGCCACCAGTATTTTCATTGAACATACCGGTCTATTTCTGGACCAGTATTTTCATTGAACATACCGGCCCGTCTGGAAGTGTTGGAACTGCCCTTGCGGGGGTGTCATTAGAGCTTATCGTCAATTCTTCGTACTCCCCTCACGGGTGAGACGATGGAGGCGCATGTGCAGAAATGCATCAGCCATTGACAGAGAAGCACTATATTATTATTATTATTATTATTATTATTCTTTGTGGCACCGCGATAGCCCAGTGGTCAAGTTCAAGGCCATTTGGGACCTGTCGCCAGTTCGATTCCCGTCGGTGCCAGTATTTTCAAAGTAGGTTTTCTTTGAAGGTATTGGTCTGTCTGGAAGGCTTGGAGCAGCCCTGCGGGGTGTCAGTAGAGCTATCGGTCATATCTTCGTACTCCTCTCGTGGGTGAGACGATGGAGGCACATGTGCAGATTTGCATCCGCCATTGACAGAGAAGCACTATTATTATTATTATTATTATTATTATTATTATTATTATTAGGGAGTACATAGGCCATCGGTCCTTTCCATGGGCTGATTGGTATAAAGCTCCTAGAGTAATGTTCTATGCCGTCACTTCCTTTATTCCACCGATTGGTGTGGAGACTTTCCTTATGGAATGGAGGACTGGATGCACATGGCCTTTTGGCTCAGCAATTGGCAGGAGATACACTATTATTATTATTATTATTATTATTATTATTAAAAAACCTAGTCACACTTGCTAAACAGAGTTCCAGCCCAATGGCCTCAAGGCGTTAAACTGTGACGCCAACTCACAACCCTTTGGTGGTAGATGCTGGGGAGGAGGGTCGTTGCGCGCGTAAAAGATCTTAAACTCCGCATATGCTGGTTGATAGCCCAGGACCCAGCAGACACCAGATTGTTATGGGTGGGGTTTCGAGGCAGCTCTGGCAACCGCGCTTGGTGTATGCACTTGCACATTCGGTGACGTCTTGCAAGAGGTTGCTGGGACTGCAGAATAACCTCGGCTTAGTGCAGTCTTGCCCTCAGGAGCTCCATCGGTGGCCCCGATCATCAGGCGAGAGACTGACACGGGGGGGTGGAGGACCTCGAACAAGGGTATTGGAGGCTTATGTCCGTTGAGGATATGCCATTAGCTGCATCAGTACGCCTCAGATATAGTAAATCTGCCTTGGAGTGTTGACTGTGACATATTTGAGGGAAATCCCGATGAAAAAACCTAGTCACACTTGCTAAACAGAGTTCCAGCCCAATGGCCTCAAGGCGTTAAACTGTGACGCCAACTCATAACCCTTTGGTGGTAGATGCTGGGGAGGAGGGTCGTTGCGCGCGTAAAAGATCTTAAACTCCGCATATGCTGGTTGATAGCCCAGGACCCAGCAGACACCAGATTGTTATGGGTGGGGTTTCGAGGCAGCTCTAGCAACCGCGCTTGGTGTATGCACTTGCACATTCGGTGACGTCTTGCAAGAGGTTGCTGGGACTGCGGAATAACCTCGGCTTAGTGCAGTCTTGCCCTCAGGAGCTCCATCGGTGGCCCCGATCATCAGGCGAGAGACTGACACGGGGGGGTGGAGGACCTCGAACAAGGGTATTGGAGGCTTATGTCCGTTGAGGATATGCCATAAGCTGCATCAGTACGCCTCAGATATAGTATTATTATTATTATTATTACTATTATTTTATGGACACCGTGATAGCCCAGTGGTCAAGTTCTACCATCTGGGCCCTGTCGCCAGTTCGATTCCCGTCGGTGCCACCAGTATTTTCATTGAACATACCGGTCCGTCTGGAAGTGTTGGAACTGCCCTTGCGGGGGTGTCATTAGAGCCTATCGTCAATTCTTCGTACTCCCCTCACGGGTGAGACGATGGAGGC
>WBZZ01003208.1:130000-140000 GCA_019918135.1 Paulinella micropora
CGCAGTGCTGGTTGTGGTCGTTTTGGTTGACTGCCAATAGCTTCACCCCCTCCTTTTCGCATGTTGCAGAAGCTAAATCGCCCTCCCCCCCCCCCCTTCTACTGTGTAGAAGCCCCACAGGAAAGCACACATGAGCAGTCTTAACCATTCCAACAAAATCGACCCCCCTTTTCTTCATCTCGACTGCTGTTTTGCAAGAAGCGAACCAAGAATCGCCGATGAAAATGCGACCTGTTCCCCACCACGGCTTGGATAAACGAAGGGTAGTGGCCGTCGTGACTCCAAACTCTTTGGCGAACTCCTTGTGTTTATCTCTGTCCTTACCCTCCACTATTTCCATGGCGATACAGACCCCCGTTTCGACATCGCACGCTGTATGATATTCCCTTCCAACAGGGATTGGCTTACGGGGGACACACATTTGGCCAGGCATACCTTCCCCTGTATATTGACCCATGCTCTCATCGATAGTAATTACCCCCCCAGGAATGATTGCAGCACTTGCCTTGGCGTCAACAGCTTCAGCGAATGCTCGTATTGGCAAAAAAAGGATCATCATCAGTTGCAGGGGGGCCAGTACGTAGACATTTCAAAATGGTGTCGAAGCGATTCAGCGCCATATACTCACCAAAACCATCTCCTGGCAAGCCATCCGTCCCCTCACCCTCCTTGGGGGCCCAGTGCGACCTTCTTCCACCCCTGTCTGCAATGGAAATGCGTACCAGCAGCCCCAAAAAAGCCAGAACTCCTCAGTGGACAATGCTTTTGCTAAGCCATTATTTTGTTGTTTTGCAAGCTCCTGGTTGGTGAGCTGAAGGATGGATGTTAAAGCCGACATGGGGAAAAAATGAAGAAAGTGTCTACAAACTTGGCAGGAAAAACAAAAAAATAAAATAAAAAATTTTTGGCAATCACGCAAAATTTTGCACGAAAGCGGACACCATGATGACAAAAAACAAAAAAACAGAACACAGGGAGTTGAAATTAATTTTCATTACATTATTTCTCTGCAACGACATAACAATTAAAAAAAAAAACCAGACACATGTAAAAAAAGTATATGGGGTATGGATGCAAACTGGAATAAGAAAAACAAAACGAAATGGCAAAGAAAGAGGAGGGCGGACGCGAGGGGGGAGATGTCAAACTTCTCTTCCATCGTAGACTTCGCCTTGTGGCGAAGACGATCTGCTCCCCAGTCCACTGCCTGGGGACCCACTTTCCAGTCAAAGCCTTTCCCCAACACTTTTTGTTTCTCCTCCTCCACTTGCTGGGCTGTATAGGGGCTGGGGTTAAGAAAGTGAACAGCCTCATCCTCACCTCCCTCCTCCTCCTCCTCTTTTTCCTCACCCGCCTCATCCAGATTCTGTTGCTGTTTTTGTTCCTCCTCCTGTTCCCCCTGTTCTTCTTCTTCATCCTCCGAAACCTCCATCTCCACCTCTTTCTCCTCTGCATTCATGAACTTCAAACTCGACCCTGCCTGCCCAGGCTCTGGCTTCAAATGCTTCGTGAAGAATTAATAATCCTTGCCATCAAAACGCAGTGTGGTTAAAGCTTTTTGCTTTTTTGTTCAAATTCTTTTTCTGTGAACACCCCCAAAGCCACAATGTCCTTAAAGGTGGGATTGCCAAATTTCTTTTTTGCCCAAGCCCTCCCCAAGCGCACAACAGGGACTGAAAGGATGTCTCCCACCTCCATCTTTTCCCGCAAAAAAATAGTTATGTGGTGAATTTACGTGGAAAAAATGCACTCTGGGAGCCTGGGTCACCCTTCAATAGAAAAAAAAAAACTTCAACTAAAGTTTTGTCGAGAAATTTTACGACGCGCTTGTTAGGAACTTTTCCAACAGTTTTCTAGCGTTTTATTTATGAAAACAGCCACTGTTTAGTCGTGAGAATTTTTCAAGTTTTATTTTAGTACTGAAAAATTGTTGCTACATGGCAACGCCAGGCACATAGACATTACCGGTAATGGTTAACTTGAATTGTTTGAAGTTGACTAACATCACAAAACACTTTGAATATGGGCTGGCCGGTTCAGATATCATTGTGAAGGAAACTGAACCTCCGAGTCTCAGCCTGATTCACCTTCTGTGAACATCACCCCCGAATTATCAGGTAAACAGTGAAACTTATCATAGTTATAGATTTCGTCTGGCCGGACACGTCTGAAATGCAAATTTGATCCTGATCTTTTGGTGGCTTTTTGTCTTTGCGTCACTGAGCTAATTGCTAATATAACGAGACATCATTCTCTTTTTTGAGGACTACATTTGGTTATATTACCGACTTACTCTTCCAATTTGAGCTATCGTTGGGGATAGTACACTTCCGACTGTTTCCGACTACCAATTCAGTGACTACTGCTCTATTATATAATAGCACTTCACCGTTGCCGCGGTCTCCCTGCAACCGGGGCCCGGCTTTTCTCAATATATGTATTAATATATTAATAATCAATGATTCTTAGACAGTCGGTGATTCGGGGGCAAGTTTTTACAATTCATGTATTGTACAATATATATTCTCTTTTCAAGTGTACTAGTCTCTTGATACCTCTTCTCAGTAGTAATTTAATATTTTTACTATTTACAATATTAATAATACAATATATATTACAATACTGTCGACACTCATTTTAGCTAAGAAAAGTAATTAAACCTATATAACATTTTGCGGCGACCTATATATATTAAAAATTCAACCTACATAAAAACTTCAACTTGTGACCTATATGGAACTTGAAATCACTTTAACTTCACCTATGTACGTACCAGCTCCAAACGGAAGTCACTTTAATACAGAACCGTTTAACTTGACAGAGAACTGAATCCCGCCAAAACGTTGTAAATTGGACTACTAAGTCATAACTTCGAAACAGAGAGCTAACCACACAGGGTAAAATTTTAATTAGGATTGGCACCGCCAATGCCACCCCAGACCAGTAATCAGTTCTATGACACTGTAACAAACTCTCGAAATAGCTACCGTAAATACCGGTTAGGACATCTCAGACTTAGTTTCATACTAATATGACTCGATGAGTATTAGCTTAGAACTCCTGAGAATAAGCCCAGACTGACAACTGTCAAGATAGCTTGCAGTGAAACCAAGATGATACTATTATCAATATAATATTCAGATGTGCAAATACAAAGATTTTTCGGAAGATATTTTCTCTCGTGGCTGGCTATCTTATCATTATCATATGTTTTCTTCCTTCGCCTCCTCAAAAGTTTGCTAAGCCAACGTGCCAATCATGAATGCCCGCTGCAATACAAAATGTATTATCAATTAGACAAACTTTGCAGGGGGCAAGGTGTACTTGGTTCCAAAAGCAAGACAAAACAAACAGTTCTCCAGCACAAAAACTGCCACATACAAGGAATCGCGAGGAATGTGTGGCTGTGCGGATACCTTTATCCAACAATATGGTGACAATATTATTACTACTTTTACAGCTAGATGCTGCAGAACCGACTTAACGATACTGCCAATCAAAATGAAGCAAGAAAGAAAAAGCCTCACATAAAACAATACTTGCGAGTGTGTCAAAGGAAGCCGTGGTCACGGCGAAGCTTCGGGATTCGACTGTCCAGTGGTGTCGTAAAAGAGCGCGGGAGCGCTAGAGTTCAGACGACGGCTCGGAGAGACGAAGGCTAGTCCACGCTTGGGTCGGCCGGCCGCCCCCATGGTCAAGGGGGAGAAGAGTAAGAACTGGGAGGCGACGGGGTCGGATCGGTTGAACTGAGGAGAGAAGAGCCCTCCGCCACTATACATACATACATACACAAACATACATACATACACACGTATACAGACATACATACATACCTGGGCCCGTGTGTAGCCTGTATCCCACCGCTGCACCAGGCACAATATTTAGACAGTGTTAGTAGGCAGACATGTGGAGTAAGGAATAGGAATAGGTAGGTAGGTAGGTAGAAAGGTACGTAGGTAGACAGGTAAACAGAGAGGTAGGCCACAGCACATGCCAAAACAGCACCTAGCAAAGAGGCGCCATGTGCATAGAAACAGGATGCTAGTAGCTGTCTATTGTCCTCTCGGTCTCGGACCTCTCACTGACGGTTGGTATCTCCCGCGGCGCTACGGGCGTAAGAGGCGATGCCATTGAGTTGAGGTCCAGGCCTCCCTGTCGACGCGACATCTCTAAGCTACCCACCGAGACCGGCGGAGTATCGGTCGGCGATGTCTCGTTAGCTTTCCAGGCAGACTGCAAGGGCCCGGGGGCGGGGGCTGCTGGACGGGAAAGATCCTCAAGAGGTCCCACCGCGGGGCTGTTGTGGGGGTTACCATTGATGCGTGAGCAGTTGATGCTCAGATCTGCCAAGCCTGCGGGCGGCGCTATGCCCGGGGAGCGGGAAGAATAGGACGAGCTGGGTGTGGAGTGGGCGGAATGCGAGGTGATGCTCATGGTCGAGTGCGGGGTGCGTGCAGCATGGCGAGGTGTCCGTGGGTCTGTGGGGGAGAGGAAAGAAGGCTGGGGTGGGACATGGCGGTCTGTGGAGGAGGAATGGGGCAAGGCCGTGTTGCCGAGCAGGCCCGGTGGGGAGCCCTCCCTCGAAGAGACCCTGGAGCTGTCTGACTGGTGGGGCGGGGTGACGGGAGTGCCATACATAATCGAATCGGTCGAATCGCGGCGCAACCCGGCCTTCTCAGCGGCCGCGTCCAATTGCCGTTGGAACATCGAGTGAGAGCCCGCCATTCCCAAGCGGTGGTTGTGCTGTCCGACGACGGAGTCGAGAGGGATGCTGAGCGATTGCCTGGGAGTCGGGGCGGCGCTGATCACCATGTTGGGAGTGGATAGGAGAGATTGTCGCTTGACGGTGTCTGCGCCGTCTGTCAGCAGCCGCCTTCTTGTCGGATTGGTCTGTGGCAGAACAGACCAATTCAAGGCATGATGCGAACAAACACACAGACACATACTCGCATCCGGTCGACATTATCTTAGTCGTACATGACTACGATCTGCCCCCCCCCCCCCCCCCCCCCCCCCCCCCAAGCAACAACAACAACAGCAACAAAATCGACCAAGAGAGAGATCGCGCTTGGAATCAGTGCAAAATTTGACATGAACTTGACGTGAAAAGACGGAAAGGCAAAGGTAACGAAAATCGGTCGGTTTTCCCGGGAAATTTGCCATATTTTCAACTTCTATTTTTCTATTTCTATCGGACCTTGGTTTTCCTGGCGGAGCCCGGAGTCTTGGTTGGGGAGATGAGGAAGTCGATGGGCATCTTGTGGGAAGGCGACTCCATTGAGCCCACACCGGGACTAGACCTACATCATACACAGGTCACATGCAGGCATGTATGTGTGATATTATCTATGTATTTTATGATATGTATGTATTGTGGAGAGAGAGAGAGAGAGAGAGAGAGATAGAGATGTGACCGGTGGGGGCCAAGGATTTTGGCTGAAGGAGAGCTCTTGACGTAGCTGGAGGGGGAGGACTTCATACGCGGGGGAGTCTTGTCCAGCTCTGGCTTCTGGTTCTCAGCATCACGTGTCGGCGTTCTACATAGAAGATAAGCTCATAGTTAAGTAGGTAGGTAAGTTGATAGGTATAGATATAGATGGTCCATCTCGGGCTTCTGGTTCTCAGCACCGCCGGTGGGCGTTCTACATGAGGTAAGTAGGTAGGTAAATGGATAGATAGATAGCCCATCTCGGCCTTACGCTTCTCAGCGTCGCGTGTGGGCGTTCTACAGTATAGATGTTTTGTTAGGTTCTGTTCTGTACGTATGCAGTTCTATGTATCTATATGCCTTCTCCTACTATTAGTATAATCACCTGCGGCGGAGGATGAGAGGAGAGCGATGGTACTTGCCGTACGACGGCGAATCGAAGGGACTGCGCAGTACACATCACATACACATATATACATGTACACGTAGATATAGAAAAACATAAACATATGAACATAAATAATAGATAGATCGATGAAGAGATCAAGAGCAGAGATCACATGGAAAGAAAACCCCCCCCCCCCCCCCCCCCAAACCGGCACACGTGGCCAAATGTTACATGTACAATTTTTTATCTGCAAATTGCATGTACATATGTAAGCGCATGTAGTATGCAAGCACCTGAAGGGGCTCAGGGGTGTGCCTGTCTTCATAGGAACAGGACCTATAGATAGATTAGTGGTCGTCGTTGTCGTAGTAGTAGTAGTAGCCGCAGCAGCAGTAGTAGTAGAAATGATTCTGTGTGTTTGAGGCGGTGTGTGTGTGCGTGTGTCTGACCAACGGGGGGCGCCCAAGGCAGAGGAGGCGGGCCATGCAGTGTAATAATAGTGGTTATGATTGTGTCTGTGCGTCTGTCACTCTCTGACCAACGGGGGGCGCGCGGGGCAGAGGAGGCAGGCCGCGGAGGGGCGCGGCAGAGGGCGGGTGGGGCAGGGATTCGAATTTGAAGGGCGAATTGGGAGAAAACATGGAGGCCGCGGCTGGGAACAGGGTGGCTCCTAGGAGCGAGAGGAAGGAAGGGGAGTGCGTGTGTATGCTTGATAAAGATCCTTCTCTCTCTCTCTCTCTCTCTCTCTCTCTGGCTCGGTTTATCATGAATGTGTGTCATGTGTGTATTGCTGTGCAGGGAACGGGCCCTCTGGCTACGCATCAGGATGGTGTGGGATCAAAGTACGGTATAATATAATATAATGATATGATACGTGATATGATATCATGTACTATATTATCTATCACCTGTCAAGCTGCGGGTTGGAGAACCGTGGATAGACGTGTCTGTGACACTCTACACACACACACACACACACACACACACACGGTCTAGTCCGTCGACCCGCATACGCACATGTTACAAGTTATCCACTGTAGGTTGGCAGATCAATAAGATAGATAGATGGAGAGAGTATGTCTGAAAGCAAGAGAGAGAGAGAGAGAGAGAGAGAGAGAGAGAGAGATGTGACCATGGACAGTTTCTCGCTGCCGAAAGGGCGCGCGGGGTTCATGTAATGAGCGTCCTGGGCACACACACACACATTCGATAAGCAATAATAACTTTGATGTTTTGTACGCCTGTAGGTGTTAAGAGAGAGAGAGAGAGACACACACACAGAATACACGCGTGTACCGGGAAAGCAAAGCGTCGAAGGTTTTCCTTGCGCCCTATCTTGGGGTCCTCTGGGGATACTGAGCTCTTCACGGCGCGGAAAGCCGACGGGGCGGAGGCGTGCGGCTGCACACAAACACACATGTATCTATTTATTGAAGCTACCCCCCCCCTCCCCACAACACACACACTTCCCCCCTTCCCTCCGCCAGTGCACTTCGCGCCCCTAAAATTTCTGTGTTTGGCGCAGCTTTGCACGTGAGTTTAATGATATCATGGAATTGTTATGATTAAGAAAGTAAAGAAAGGTTCAGGCGGCCTGCATAGATGTAAGGGGAAACTGCTCTCATCATTGTGTATGTATGTGTTTGAGTTTAGTATGTGTGTGTGTGAGAGAGAGAGAGAGAGAGAGAGAGAGAGAGAGAGAGAGAGAGAGGCTTTTGCATTTCCCTAGCAACCCAATTTCGTACACTTACAGACAAACAGAGAGATAGAGCTGGGATTCTCACGTCATAGTCGATGTCTATGATCGGTCCATTTGCATACAGGTACAGACAAGACAAACATATAGAAATCGAGATCTCACTTCAATCACTGTCTATGGATTGGTCAACTGGAGTTACAGACAAGACAAATAGATAGGGAGAGATGGGGGTCTCAAAGAAAAAATAGATGAAGGAGAGAGAGAGAGTGAGTGAGAGAGAGAGAGAGTCACGTCATAATCGCTGTCGATCGATTGGTTCGCACTGGCCGCGCTGTCCACCGTATCGTCGGGGGAATCACCCTGGCCAGGATACATAAATACATATAAACGTACACACAAACAGGCTAAGCGCGTTGGATGCCGGCCGCGCGCGGGTGTGTTTGTGTGTATGAGAGAGAGAGAGAGAGAGAGAGAGAGATAGATAGAAAGGTAGATATATGCATGTACGTATATGTACCGCCGAGCGCGACAACTTGGAGGCGGACCCGCGCTTTTTCTCCTTTTTCTTCTTCTCGCTCTTGGGCTTCTTAGGAACCTTGGGCGGCCTCGGGTCTAACAGGCAGAACAGCCGAAAGGGCAAAACGTAAACATGTATACCAGGAGAGAGAGAGAGACACACACACACACACACAAAAGAAAGAAAGAAAGAAAGAAAGAGAGAGAGAGAGAGAGAGACACACACACACACAAAAAGAAAGAAAGAGAGAGAGAGAGAGAGAGAGATGTTTGTTGTTTGCTGAACATGTAAAGAATCTACATATACATACGTTCATACAAATAATATAATATAATATAATATAATATAATATATTAATATAATATAATACATAATATAATATATGCATGCAGGAATCTTTGTTACAGAATACACGCAAGCTGACTGTATTGGATGCCTTCTCGCGTTTTTCCTTGTCTAATCTCGAGATCATGTGATGGAGAAGACAACAGACACATATCGCATTCTTCCTCTCTAGACTCGAGAGATATCATGCTCATAAAAACTAATAACAATAATAATAATAATGATAATGATAATAATGAGAGAGAGAGAAAGAAAGAAAGAAAGAGGAGCAAGCTGACTTGGTCGGGTATCATCGCCGTGCTTCCTCTTGAGGCTCGAGTTCCAACGGTTCTGCATACATAGGTAGATACATAAATACTTAGTTCAATACATACCTGTGCCGAGCGTTGGACAGCATACATAGATGCATACATATATAAATAACATAAATACACACCTTGATCATGTTGTCTGTCCGGCCGGGCAGCAGCTTGGCGATCTCGGACCAGCGGTTCCCCAGCGTCTGCTGCGCCTCAATGATCTTGGCGTCCTCCTGTGTGTGTCACAAGACGCGAAACAATCAATCCAATCCCTCAATCATTCAACCAACCAACCCCAACCAACCAATCAAAATAAATATGCTGTGCCATGGCCGCCTCTTCTCGTTGGATTCTTTATTTCTTCTTCTTCCTCTTCTCCACCTCCTTGCTTGCTTGTCAATTTGTTCATAGTGTCAAGTTACATGCATTCAACCAGCAAAGTATTTCAGGCAGAAACACAGCACATTGATCCCTTGCTTGACCTTCCTCTTCTGGTTATTATTATTCTGCTTCTCCTTCACCTCTCTCTCTCTCTCTCCTCTTCTTCTTCTTCATCCATGCACACGTCACACATATTCTTCTGGAGTGAAGAGACCTCAGGTGAGAAGGGCAACTTGCGAATATCCGGGTTCACTTGATTGCACCATCGTTCGCGACACTGCTTCCCGCTCCTCCTGGGCAGCTCTGCTGCAATCTTGCTCCAGCTCTTGGCTCCGAATTTCCCCACCAAGAACTTTAGCTTTTCGTCCTCCTGAACCAACCGAGCCAAGAAGAGTGTGAGTGTGATAACAGAACCAAAGGAATTTCAGTGTGATGCAGAACCGTGTTCGTGACGTGCAAGGGAAGTTTTTTGAACGTGAGAGGTTGGGTTTAATTTCCCTACATTCTAGGTGACCTGCTTGCTCCAATGGCCTTTGGCTATCTCAGGGTTCAGCACATTCCTCCACCTGTCCATTTCGGTTTGCACAAACAGTTAGACTCAAAGCTTTGAAAGAAAAATCAAAAAGCCAATGGTAGGTGAAGGAACAGATAGTTGATCACTAACAGTAAAAATCTCAAAGTTTTGTAAGAAAGATCGAACAGAATGAATTTCAGGTGGAGGAAACAGATGGCTAATGCTACCGATGAAGGCATTGAACAGGAGTGCGACTGCCATTGAACGCCAAAGCTGCAATCTTCTTCCAATTTTTCCCATTATGGATGCGTACCGCCATTCTCAAACGATGATCCTGGCGCATCCGTAGACACAAATGACCCTCCATCACAATCAACTACAATTACTCAGTATTATGCTTCTATGCAGTGTTGTAGTGTTGATTTGTTT